>JANEYF010002372.1:0-210925 GCA_029963845.1 Rhamnusium bicolor | reverse complement strand
TAACTGTATCACTGAAACAATTTTATTGCTTACATTCCCAAGTTTTTGTAGAACGTAAAGGAATACCCAGAGGCGTACACACTTTTTTTTGATGAGGAATATTTATTAAATGAAATTAAAAATATAAATCCAAATGTAACTTCAGTTAAGCGTTTTATGTAAACAACCTCGATCCAAACGGTCAACAAACATTAATACCTAGACAATTAATTTCTGTTTCCTTCCTGGGAACAACTCTGCCAAATTATATATATATATATATATATATATATATATATATATATATATATATATATATATATATATATATATATATATATATATATATATATATATATATATTAATCAAGTTAGATTTGAAATAGAACCTTTTGTCTATCCTGTCATACAATGCTTAAATTGCCTCCGTTATGGTCACGTACAGCAAAATTGTAAGGGTAAAGAACGTTGTAAAATATGCGGAAAAACTCACGTTGATAATAACAATACGAGAGAATGTCAGACTAAATACATTTATTGTCACTCCAGTTATCACAATTCATTGTTTAGAGATTGTCCCGAATTTAATCAACAAAAAAAAATTAATAAAAAAATTAATTAATAAAAATTTATTAATAAATTATTAGATCTTCCTAATGGGAACCTTCATGCATTCCAAAAAATAAAAAAATTGTTAAAATAGTTCAATGGAACGCAAGGTCCATTATATCTAACAAACACAGCTTTTCAAATTTTTTGTTGTCAGAAAAAAATTGATATTGCCTTAATATCTGAAACGTGGCTCACGCTCAAATTAAACTTTCCAGGCTATAATATAATACATAAAGATCGCCCTTCTGGTAAAGAGGGTGTAGCATAATTATTGCCACTACCTTTACCTTTCATGAATTATGCATCGACCATAACTCTATCAGGCTTGATTGTTGTGGTGAAAAAAATCCTAATCAATAACAAATGATATTACTTTCTATCTGTTTATAAACCTCCCACTATGAATGTTTCTTGCACTGAATGGAGTAATCTTTTTCGCATTATTCAAATTTAATTATAGGAGGTGACTTTAACGCCCACCATGGTGTGTGGGGCTTCAATATCTCAAATAAAGAGGGTGTTAATTTGGCGAATGCCATTGATAATACAAATTTAATTGTTCTAAACAACGGTTCATCTACCAGATTGGTTTCACCTAATGCTGAGAAATCATGTGTCGACATAAGCTTAGTTTCACCAAACCTTGATCCTCTATTTGACTGGAACGTTTCAGATGATACTATAGGCATTTTCCAATTATTTTGCAGCTACATATTTCCAGCTCTGAGGAACCTCATATTATTTACCCATCACAAAAATGACGTTTAAACACCGCCGACTGGGAGTTATATAGTCGACATTTGGATAATCATTTTATTGATCATCAGGTATTCACTGACACTGACGAGAAAATAACTTATTTCACAAATAGTCTAAATAATGCTGCTTCCATTGCTATCAAACAAAATATACCTTTATTCCTAAAAAAACGAGACAAACCATTATGGTGGGATGACGAGTGTAAAACGATGATCTGTTCTAGAAAAAATGCTCTAAGTAAATATAAATCTGTAGCCAATGAATCTAATTTCATAGAGTGCAATAAAATTATTGCGCAGACTAAAAACGCTTTAAAAAAAAGCTTAAAAATACTGGGAAGGCTATTGCAATAACCTTAATAAAAACGCACTTATTAGTCAACTATAGAAACAAGTGAAGCGGTTAAAAAAATAGAAATACTAGTAAAACCTTAATATCTGAGGATGTGGCAGAAGAAATATTGAATAAGCTAACACCCCCGAGTACAGACTGTGATTTCGATCTCCCTGAAAACGGTAATAACAATTCTTTTCTATCAAGAAAAATTTACCCTACAGGAGCTTGATAAAGTTATTAAAAAATGCGCCAATACGTCTCCTGGCCCCGATGATAATTCCTACCCCATGTTGCTTAACATGGGCGTCCTTGCTAAAATATTTTTGCTAGATATATTTAATTAAATGTGGATTAATTCCTATATCCCAAGCTGCTTAAAGCAGAGCAAGATTATTCTTCTGCATAAACTTGGTAAGGACCCCACACTGTGCGAATCGTACAGACCTATAACTCTCATGTCTTGTCTCAAAAAAACCTTTGAAAGGCTCATTAAGCTTAGACTTGAATACTGTCTCTTGAGTAAAAATATCTTGCCTCTGTATCAATATGGTTTTCAGCCCGATCGTGGAACAACAGATGCTATGGTACATTTGGTAACAGATCTTCAGATAGCCCTAACAGAGAATCAATGCACTGGTGCTCTTTTCGTGGATATTAAGAATGCTTATGAAAATGTAAATCTCACAATTCTATCTCATAAACTCGTGCACCTAAAAATTCCTACTCACATCGTTAAAACTATAATAAATTTATTCAGATTAAGAGAAATTTCAATTAAGTTCAATAATAATACATTAGGCCCAAGGGCCACTTCCGAGGGTATACCACAGGGTTCGGTTTTGAGCCCATTATTGTTTAATATTTATACCTATGATCTTCACAATATTTGGACCAATAATATCACGTGCATACAGTATGCTGACGATTTTTGTCCCATAGTCTTCTAAAAAAGTCATCAAGAAAGCACCAGAGATCTAGCTCACATTGCTTACTGCTTAAAAGAGTGGTGCTTCTTAAATGGATTCTCCATATCAACAAGCAAATCCACTGTTATGTTTTTTACACATAAACGAACTAGTTTCCCAGATAATATAACATTAAACGGACACACTTTCCCTGTACTCCAAGCTTTTAAATATCTGGGAATTATTCTTGATTCAAAACTTCTATGGAAAAATCAAATAGAGAATATTGTTAATCGATGTGAGAAAGGTATTAATATTCTAAAACAAATATGCAGTTTTCCTGGGGAGCAAACCAGGATGTCGCTTTGCTTTTTTTATAGATCCTTCATAAGATCTATAATCTAGGACTTATGAGATCATCTCCTAATCAAGCTATTTTAGTGGAAGCATTGGAACCACCTTTATAGGTGTCGGAGACAATTGTTATCATCAAAATATATTTTGAAAAATAAATATACCGTTTCATTCATGGGTAAAATTTATAACATCTTTATTAAAAAATGTTTGTGATTCCTATTGGGCAAAGAAAACTCTCCTCCATTATGTTCTGCCTACGAACATTGTTGCGAACTTAATCTTCTATTAGTAAATGACACAAAAAAAAAGTATTTTCGATATTGAATACAACACCCTCTTTCTAAAGCCAAAGGTTAACATCCCTTCCTATAATGTAGATGATCTATCCGTCTATAATACTTTTTGTGAAAACCTTTCAAAATTCCCAAAGTAGCGCCATTAAAATCTTCACTAATGGTTCCAAAACTGCAGAAAAACTAAGCGGAGCATTTTTTGTTCGATCTAAACAATATGAATACTCTTTTAATTTAAATCCTTCGTTGAGTATTTTTCGGCAGAGGCAGCTGCCATTTTACATGCAGTGGAATGGGCAATCTCTGAAAAATTCACCCATGTGGTGATTTGTTCTGATTCACAATCAGCTTTAAAAAAAATTATGCCACTTTCCTGGTTCTAAATGTTTTTATCCCAACTTTTTTATCGTTAAAATCATGGAAAAATTGACTGAAGTATCTAACCTAAACATAAATTTCTATTTTTTATGGGTAAAGGCCCATTCAGTATCCCAGGAAATAATAAAGTTGATAACATTGCAAAAAACGTCAATAGAGCTAGTTCTATAAAAGACTGTACTATAGTATGCTCTGATTTTTATTCTATTGTTAAAAGACACCTACTACAAAAATGGAACATGCAATGGCAAAAATATGGTGAACAAAGCAATACACACTACTTCAAAATACACCCTAACATCCCAAGGTCCCACTACTGGTATAAAAATTGTCACCTTAGCAGAAAAATTATATCTACTGTCAGTAGAATAAAACTCAACCATGGCAAATTCCCCACCCATCTTTTTAAAATAGGAATACGCAAAGATCCATTTTGTTCATGTGGTGCAATTGGTGACGTGAATCATTATGTATTCAACTGCCTTTTAACAGAGACAAGGTCAAAAAACTTTCTTAAATGCCTCTACGACAATGGGTTTATTCCTCCAATATGGTTACCTCACATATTAAACCTTGCAGATTTTAACTTAATGAAGGATCTTACTTCCGTTTTTTGAGTCCAGAATAGATATTTGAGTGTGTTTCCCTAAAACCTTTGTTCTACCCCTTTTGTTTATTAATTCCTTTAAACCGTGGTCTACCTCTGTCTGCTTAGTTAAATGCCTTGAAAGACCCCTGGGCGAGAAGCGTGTCCTCCTCGTCTAATTTCCTAGTACCTAATTCCTTAGATATTGAAGTGCGTGCGTGCGTGTGTAGGTGTGTGTGCGTATGCGGGAGTGTGTGCGTGTGCGGGAGTGTGTGTATGTGTGAATAAAAATATAGATATTATGCTATTGATATTATCATTTCACAATTCAAAAGTTCGTGGCTAAAACACTTTGTTTGTAAGGCCAAAAAGCAGAGATAAAAAAATACTGCTTGAAATATACTAATAAACACCGAATAATAATTATTATTGTTGTATTGTATAATTGTTTTTGCCGATGCAAGATTTGCAGGATAGGATGCGGCTTCGTGTTGTTAGTATACGCCCACTCTATTTGTCAAGACATATGGCGAGCCTGCGCATTTATGTTGATTCCCCTTACAATCTAATTCGTTGGAGGGGATACTGGTGCAGTAAGTGTGGTTTGAGATGTAGAGTATTAGGTACTTTGAACTAGATATATTTTAACGGATTTTTTTTGCAGTATTTTGTTCAGAAGACCACTCTCAAAAAAATTTCAAAATAAATCGTGTTGGATCTTTTATGTAACCTTGAATATCCTCGTAATTATCTAATTTATAGCTTTAATGTTCAAATATTTCATACGCAGAAATTCTAAATAATGCACCATTTTTCATAAAACAACTGTCAAACTTTTATTCGAAACACTTTTCTTGAAACGTCTACTTTTCGAGAAATTCGGTCATATCCATAATTTTGGAAAGCCCTGTACATGAAGGAACTGATTTACATCAATTTTACCTTGTCACTTAGCTACACTGTTCCGCCTACATATTGGAAAGTTGTGACAAGATTTTATTATTCATTTTTCCTAGGAATCTTATATGTCCGGTATGACTGAATCAACAGAATAAGTTGCATTAATTAATAGTTGTTTAATTTGTATATAAAAAACTTCCTAATGTATAAACCAAGTAAGTAGGTAATTAATCTTTATTTCTATAATGCAAACGATAAACAGTTTGAAGGCCCACATTCTCATTAGATTCTTTTGTTTTACAGAATATATTCAAATTTACACTTTGCAATATATTTGACTGAAACTTTCATGGTAGTTCTGTTTAAGTTTTTATGTTCCGTGAGTTAATACATTATTAAAACGGAAGAATTCTGAGTAGGTAGCGTTGAAAAATATTTAACAAAAACGTATTTACAGTTGATTTTGTTGCAATGAAAAATATTTAACAGAAACATATTTACAGCTGATTTTGTTGCTCAGTGCAACAAAATTTAGCATTTTCTTCACGCAAATTAACTGCGACACACCTGGTCTTCAGAACAGTTTTTTTCGCTTCTGTCGAGGAAAGCTGGTTATTTTTTAGTTCTTTTTGATACAGAAAGTAGCTCTTTTCACATATAGTTTGTTTTGATTCTCGTTGATGTGACAAATGTGCGACAACATACTCTGCCACACACTTTACTTCATAAGAGTGTTCGAAAAGTAATCTATATTTGCTATGGAGACAAGAATCACTTTTATTTATTTATTTACGAGTAATCCCATTAACTTAAAAAAAAAAATTAGTTATAATAAGTTTATAGTGTTACATTAAAACTAAAATTAAAACTTATGTCGAAGCTCAAAGGTTTTGTAGTTTAAGTTTGTGCTTGAGCTTAATAAAGAATTGTTAAAAAAGTCTAGGTTGATACTATTGGCACCATGAGTAATTCTTGCTACGGAGGAGTGTTGCCATTACATCTGTGGTATGTTTGAGAAAAGGTTTGTTGATTTTTAGTTTGTTTAGGAGAAACAAATAGACCAAATCTGGACAGTAAGTTTGGGCAATTTACATCCGAGTTGATAATTTTAAATAGAATGACCTGGTCTGCATAATAGTGACGGGTACTTAGTTTGTCTATTCCGATTGCAGTTCTAATTTCATTGAGTGAGAATTCGCACAGTGGTAGCTTGAGTTTATAGCTGCATATCTTAAAAATTTGTTTTGTACTTTTTCAGTGTTGTATATGTGAGATTCATATGTGGGTGACCAATCTACAGATGCATATTCTAATACGGATCTTACAAATGAATTGTATAAACACCTTATTGCTGAGACGAAAACAAAATCATTAGTAGCCTTGCACATAAATCTCAACATTTCTGAACTTTATTAATTATCACCTCATAATGTAAATTGAAATCCAGTCTGCTATCCAAAGTTACACCCAGATCCTTCATAGAGGCAACAGTATCTAATAAGCTTGCCATTGATATAATATTGATATTTTATTACATTATGAGTTCTATGAAATGTCATAGTTTTGCATTTTCCTATGTTAAGCTCTAATTGGTTTTGAGAACACTGTTCAGAGAGAGCATCCAAGTCCAACTGTATTTTGTAGCAATCGGCTTCAGAATTGATAGTGGTAAATATCTTAAGGTCATCAGCAAATAAGAAAAACTGATAATTATTTAATACATAGTTAATATCATTGATAAATATATTAAAAATAAATGGACCCAGATGACTCATCTTTGGTACTCCCGATGTTACAAGTATTTGATCAGAAACTGAACCCTTAATTTTCACAATTTGTGTTCTGCCACTAACATAGCTACTTAGCCAGCTGAGTAATTTACCGTGAAACCCAAACGCATTTAATTTTTTACAAAGTATGACATGATCTACGGTATCAAATGCTTTGGAAAAATCAGTGTAGACTGTGTCAACCAAATTGACACAGTTGACACATTCTCCAAAGCATCCAATACGTACTGGACAAAAATCATTAAATTGTTGCTTGTAGATCGACCTTTGAAAAAACCATGCTGTTCCTCTATTAAAACCTGTCTGATACTCTCTTTAATGTCATCACATATAATGTTTTCAAACATTTTTGGCATGGCATTAAGAACGCTTATAGGCCTATAGTGATAATATTAGCTTTATCCTCACTTTTAAAAAATTGGATTTATGAAACTACTTTTCCATTGTTTTGGAAATACTCCCAGTGTCAATGATGCTGAGAAAAGAATAAATAATGGTCTTGTTAATAAAAACCTACACTCTTTTAACAATAGGAGCCTTTTTTTCAAAGATCAGAGTTTTTAATTCGACTGTATACCAATGTGGAAATTTAGGTGTTTTTAAATACATTAGTGGAATAAAAGAATCAATTTTAAACAGCTTTACTTAAATTTGTAATATTAAAAACTATGTAACTGAAATTGATGTTAATATTGCAATTATCACAATTATTTATTTCAATAGCAAATGGTACCTATATTATATGTGGATACAGCTTTCGCATTCAACGAAGATGGTTTATAACCTCTACATTAAAGTTTCATGTCTTTACTAGTAACTTAGATATCATGGGCTCCAGATATATTTACCTCTTTCATCCAAGATTTTATTTGCGGTTATCATTTTATTTTCAACAGTTTCCGATGTAGCTTTTTGCAAATAAATTTCTAGCCTCCATATCCTTCGAGAGCCGTAATGTCAGCTCAACATCAGCCAGTAAAATAGCAGAAAATTGACAGAAACTGAGTACTGTACAAGAAGAAGGATTTGTCAATGGTGGCACAAAAAATCAGTACACGACTTGTTACGTGTATATCAGTGAGGATACTCATAAAACAATTGAATGCTTATTATAAGTAAATTTCTAGCCTCCATATCCTTCGAGAGCCGTAATGTCAGCTCAAAACATCAGCCAGTAAAATAGCAGAGAATTCACAGAAACTGAGTCCTGTATAAAAAGAAGGATTTGTCAATGGTGGCACAAAAATCAGTACACGACTTGCTACGTGTATATCAGTGAAGATACTCATAAAACAATTGAATGCTTATTAAAAGTTTACTGGGAAGCTAAAATTTTATTACAAATGACCACTTCTAGCGGTAATGCTATTGTTGCCAACCAAAAAGACAGTCCTTCATTTTATTTTTCTATAATATGTCCTTTGATCTTTCACAAAGGATGTAGAATTTCAAAATCCCCAGGCTCATGACAATTTGTTCACCATAATAAGTGCGTAAACTCGCAAACGGTAATGAGGTTATCAATATTACGAATCATAAATTATAACTTCCGTTGTGCAACAGATTTTCATATTCGCGAAGCAAGGACAAAAATGAATTTCCGTTGTTGAGTCGGGTCTGGTTGGAGCTGAGAGTTGTATTTTTTATACTCTCAGGGTTGATGTTGCCCAAGTTGTTGTTAGTTCATTAAATATTAACCTTAAAATTCAATTTTGCAGCAAGAAAATATAGTCTAGTTTTTTAACTGGGCCATATAATTACTTGCTTTTCCTTAACTCACAATGTAGTCGCAATGTCTTTAAATCTTGCATCCTTAATTTAACACTTCCTGACATAACAAATTGATGAAATTTTGTACCATTACTAAGGTCGGATGGCAATACAATATTCCACCGTTACTTTTGCAAAATAGGGGGCGCGGGGGTGAAAAGTGAAAGATCTGCAAAAGTATGATAATAATTTATTTCAAGTATGACTAAAAAGTAGAAAATAAAAAACTTTTTTAAAAATTTGCCTTTCTTAGTTTTACAATCGGCGTACAATCATACAACGTGCGTACTCCTTGAATTTTTGGGCTTTTTTTGCAAAGAAAATATTTTTTTACTATTTAGTACGACTAAGAAAAGCAAGTTAAAAAAAAATATTTTTTTATATTTTTACTTTAAACTTCCAAATTGTCTCATTTCACTTGCATCTTTAATGAATCATTTTTAAGCAACAGCCTACAACAAGTAAGAAAAATATATCATTTTTTGAATCATCACTTTTTTTAATTGAAACAGAAATGTTACTCTGAAAATGATTTAATGTATGTTAGCTCTGTATCCTTTGTTGTTTCTCTGTATCTTTGAACCTTTACACTAAAGTGGTCCTCTAGAAGTGTGCCTGTTCTTCTCTCCTGTCTGTTTTCAATTTTTTCTTTTTTTTTAATATAGGTTAAATGTACGTGAAATGCCATATCATCATGTTGTATCTGGCTGTATGGTAAATGGACTTATGCAAAAAAACCATTTTTTTTTCAAATGCTTTGAAAAACTTTTGCCAATAAATTTTTTTTCATGGCTGAGATTTTTTTTTATCCCACACTTCCCATTTTAATTTAATGTTATTTAATGATGTGGTATCCAAAACTGCAAAAACATATATTCAAAGCATCTGAACACCGAGCCTCCTAGAGTTGTGATTTAATCATACAGTTTACAATTTTAAGATTTCTCTTACCTATTTGGTCATAGCAAGGCTGACAGGATATCCCTTGTGTGCATCCCTTGATGACCGTTACTGTTACTAAATCCCTTCCCATTATCGCTGTTATCCTTCTATTAAGCATGGATAGTATCCATCTTACTGTTGAGGATTCAAAGGCTTTCCTTTGTGCAATAAAAATATTGATTCATAGGGGGTTATCCTTAGCCCCTCTATATCTATGAATGAGCAAGGAGCTCTTTTTTTTGTTACAGACGCCTTTAAATTCAATTTAGAAAATTATGTAAGGCGGCTTCAGTTGATTTGCCAACTTGATTTTTGTGTTTGGTAGGATTTCGTTTCTTATATTTCTGATCTATGATTTTATTCATTGTTTTTAAAAGACATGAGGTTATACTTATAGAGCGATCAGGTTTAGGCTGGGCGTTTGATCACCCTCCTACTTTTGGTATAAGCTATACTATTACCTTTTTCTATGGTTGGGCAATATAACCACAAGTTATAGCTGATTCTATATATTCGAACCAGAATGGAAATCATCTCCTCTCTTCTTGCTATAAGATCGTCGATATAAGGTGCGTTCTTTCTGAGATCTCAGTTAATCTAAGTAATTTTACGGGTACGGAGGCTACATCAAATGAAATTATGCTTTTATTTATGCAGTGTAACCGTAAAACAACTTAGATTAGCTGAGATCTCAGTTTATTTTAGATAGAAATATAGAAACATTTAGTCTCAAATGAAAAATGGAAGAAAACAAACACAGTTTATGATCCCTACATGGCATTTGAAAATAAGAAACCATTTGAAACATTGGAAATCATTTATTACAAACAATTTTCAATAAAACCGCAACTTTTCACCATCATATTTTAATATTTTTTAAAAATAACATTATGATCATCCAAATAATAAAGCACCAAAATCGGTTTTAGTTCCGTCGGGGCACAACTAGGTTTGGGATAACGCAGTGGGTTCATCAAGTGGACTAAGATCTGCACGATGGCACGGTTGGTGGCGTTCATGTGACTGTGTAAGGAGAAGCTGGAAGATTTGAAAATAAGAAACTATTTGAAACATAAAAAATCATTTGTTACAAACAATTTTCAATAACAACCGCAACTTTTCACCATCATATTTTAATATTTTTTTAAGAATAACATTTTGATCATTGAAATAATAAAGCACCGAAATTGATTTCAGTTTCATCAGAGCACAACAAGACAACGTACTTGCATCGAAACCTCGGGGTCCCGGGTTCGATTCCTGGCCGTGGCAATGGGATTTTTCTGTGAGAGAGATTAATCGTAGTATACTCGGATATTGGATATATGTTCGTTGTCTCTTAATGTGTAACCCTCTCCCGCACAATGTCATTTAAGACATTCAGGGATAAAGGGGTCTGTCATTACATGTGGTGTTATTATTATTTGAAACACAAAAAATTATTTATTACAAACAATTTTCAATGAGAACCGCAACTTTTCACCATCATATTTTTATATTTTTTAAAAAAACCATTTTGATCGTTGAAATAATAAAGCACCGAAATCGATTTCAATTTCATCATGGCACAAGATTTAGGATATCGCAGTGGATTCATCAAGTGGACTAAGGTCTGCACGATGGCATGGTTGGGGTAGCGCTCATGTGGCTGTGTGAGGAGAAGCTGGAAGATGGCATTTTAAAATAAGAAACCATTTGCAACATAAAAAATCATTTATTGCAAACAAGTGACTGTATAAGGGGAAGCTGGAAGATGGCATTTGAAAATAAGAAACTATTTGAAACATAAAATATCATTAGTTACAAACAATTTTCAATGACAACCGCAACTTTTCACCAACATATTTTTATATTTTTTAAGAATAAAATTTTGATCGTTGAAATAATAATGCACCGAAATTGATTTCAGTTTCATCAGAGCACAACAATATTTGGAATATCGCAGTGGGTTCATCAAGTGGACTAAGGTCTACACGATGGCATGGTTGGGGTAGCACTCATGTGGCTGTGTAAGGAGAGGCTGGAAGATGGCATTTGAAAATAAACCATTTGCAACATAAAAAATCATTTACCGCAAACAATTTTCAATGACAACCGCAACTTTTCACTATCATATTTTTATACTTTTTAATAATAACATTATGATCTTCCAAATAATAAAGCACCGAAATCGGTTTCAGTTTTCTCGGAAATCAACAAGGTTTGGGATATCTCAGTGGGTTCATCAAGTGGACTAAGGTCTGCACGATGGCATGGTTCGGGTAGCGCTCATCTGGCTGTGAAAGGGGAAGCTGGAAGATGGCATTTGAAAATAAGAAACCACTTGAAGCATAAAAAATTAGTTATTACAAACAATTTTCAATGACAAGCGCAACTTTTCACCATCATATTTTTATATTCTTTAAGTATACCATTTTGATCATTCAAATAATAAAGAACAGAAATCGGTTTCAGTTTCGTCGTTGAACAAGTACGTATGGGATATCGCAGGGGGTTCATCAAGTGGACTAGGGTCTGCACGATGGCATGGTTAGTGGCGCTCATGTGGCTGTGTAAGGGGAAGCTGGATGATGACATTTGAAAATAAGAAACCATTTGAAACATAAAAAATTATTTATTACAAACAATTTTCAATGACAGCCGCAACTTTTCACCATCATATTTTTATATTTTTTTAAGAATACCGTTTTGATCAACCAAATAATAAAGAACCGAAATCGGTTTCAGTTTCGTCGGGGCACAACTATGTATGGGATATCGCAGTGGGTTCATCAAGTGAACTAAGGGCTGCACAATGTCATGGTTAGTGGCGTTCATGTGACTGTGTAAGGGGAAGCTGGGAGATGACATTTGAAAATTAGATACTATTTGAACAAAAAATAATTTATTACAAACAATTTTCAATGACAACCGCAACTTTTCGCCATCATATTTTTATATTTTTTAAGAATAACATTTTAACCGTTGAAATAATAAAGCACCGAAATCGATTTCAATGTCATCATGGCACAACAAGATTTAGGATATCGCAGTGGGTTCATCAAGTGGACTACGGTCTGTATGATGGCATGGTTCGGATAGCACTCATGTGGCTGTGTTAGGGGAAGCTGGAAGATGGCATTTGAAAATACGAAACCACTTGAAACATAAAAAACCATTTGTTACAAACAATTTTCAATGACAACCGCAACTTTTCATCATCATATTTTTATATTTTTTTAAGAATAACATTTTGATCGCTGAAGTAATAAAGCACCGAAATTGATTTCAGTTTCATCAGAGCACAACAAGATTTGGAATATCACAGTGGATTCATCAAGTGGACTAATGTCTGCACGATGGCATGGTTGGGGTAGCGCTCATGTGGCTGTGTAAGGAGAAGATGGAAAATGGCATTTGAAAATAAACCATTTGCAACATACAAAATCATTTACCTCAAACAATTTTCAATGACAACCACAACTTTTCACCATCATATTTTTATATTTTTTAATAATAACATTATGATCATCCAAATAATAAAGCATCGAAATCTGTTTCAGTTTCATGGGGGAACAATAAGGTTTGGGATATCTCAGTGGGTTCATCAAGTGGACTAAGGTCTGCACGATGGCATGGTTCGGGTAGCGCTCATTTGGCTCTGTAAGGGGAAGCTGGAAGATGGCATTTGAAAATAAGAAGCCACTTGAAACATAAAAAATTATTTATTACAAACAATTTTCAATGACAACCGCAACTTTTCACCATCATATTTTTATATTTTTTAAGAATACCATTTTGATCATTCAAATAATAAAGAACAGAAATCGGTTTCAGTTTCGTCGTTGAACAACTACGTATGGGATATCGCAGTGGGTTCATCAAGTGGACTAAGGTTTGCACGATGGCATAGTTGGGGTAACGCTCATGTAGCTGTGTAAGGAGAAGCCGGAAGATGGCATTTGAAAATAAGAAACCACTTGCAACATAAATAATCATTTATTGCAAACAATTTGTAATGGCAACCGCAACTTTTCACCATCATCTTTTTATGTTTTTTAAGAATAACCTTATCATCATCCAAATATTAAAGCACCGAAATCGGTTTCAGTTTCATCGGGGCACAACAAGGTTAGGGATATTTCAGTGGGTTCATCAAGTGGACTAAGGTCTACACGATGGCATGGTTCGGGTAGCGCTGATGTGACTGTGTAAGGAGATGCTGGAAGATGGCATTTGAAAATACGAAACCATTTGAAACATAAAAAATCATTTATTACAAATAATTTGCAATGACAACCGCAACTTTTCACCATCATATTTATATATTTTTTAAGAATACCATTTTGATCATCCAAATAATAAAGAACCGAAATCGGTCTCAGTTTCGTCGGGGCATAACTACGTATGGGATATCGCAGTGGGTTCATCAAGTGGACTAAGTTCTGCACGATAGCATCGTTAGTGGTGCTCATGTGACTGTGTAAGGGGAAGCTGGAAGATGACATTTGAAACTAAGAAACTATTTAAAACACAAAAAATCATTTGTTACAAATAATTTTCAATGACAACCGCAACTTTTCACCATCATGTTTTTATATTTTTTAAGAATAACTTTTCATCGTTGAAATAATAAAACACCGAAATTAATTTCAGTTTCAACAGAGCACAACAATATTTGGAATATCGCAGTGGGTTCATCAAGTGGACTAAGGTCTGCACAATGGCATGGTTGGGGTAGCGCTCATGTGGTTGTGAACGGTGAAGCTGGAAGATGACATTTGAAAGTAAACCATTTGCAACATAAAAAATCATTTACCGCAAACAATTTTCAATGACAACCGCAACTTTTCACTATCATATTTTTATATTTTTTAATAATAACATTATGATCGTCCAAATAATAAAGCACCGAAATCGGTTTCAGTTTTGTCGAGAAACAACAAGGTTTGGGATATCTCAGTGGGTTCATCAAGTGGACTAAGGCGTGCACGATGGCATGGTTCGGGTAGCGCTCCTTTGGCTGTGTAAGGGGAAGCTGGAAGATGGCATTTGAAAATAACAAACCACTTGAAACATAAAAAAATATTTATTACAAACAATTTTCAATGACAACCGCAACTTTTCACCATCTTTTTTTTATATTTTTTTAAGAATACCATTTTGGTCATTCAAATAATAAAGAACAGAAATCGGTTTCAGTTTCGTCGGGGCACAACTATGTATGGGATATCACAGTGGGTTCATCAAGTGGACTAAGGTCTGCACGATGGCATGGTTAGTGGCGTTCATGTGACCGTGTAAGGGTAAGCTGGAAGATGACATTTGAAAATACGAAACTATTTGAAACACAAAATAATTTATTACAAACAATTTTTAATGGTAACCGCAAATTTTCACCATCATTTTTTATATTTTTTAAGAATAACATTATGATCGTCCAAATTATAAAGCACCGAAATCGGTTTCATTCTCGTCGGGGCACAACAAGGTTTGGGATATCTCAGTGGGTTCATCAAGTGGACTAAGGACTGCACGATGGCATGGTTGGGAGATGGCATTTGAAAATAAGAAACCATTTGCAACATAAAAAATTATTTATTGTAAACAATTTTCAATAGCAACAGCAACTTTTCACCATCATGTTTTTATATTTTTTAAGCATAACATTATGATCGTCCAAATAATAAAGCACCGAAATCGGTTTCAGTTTCGTTGGGGCACAACAAGGTTTGGGATATCTCTGCACGATGGCATGGTTCGGGTAGCGCTCATGTGGCTGTGTAAGGGGAATTTAAAACATAAAAAATCATTTGTTACAAACAATTTTCAATGATAACCGCAACTTTTCACCATCATGTTTTTATATTTTTTAAGAATAACATTTTGATCGTTGAAATAATAAAGCACCGAAATTGATTTCAGTTTCATCAGAGCACAACAAGATTTGGAATATCGCAGTGGGTTCATCAAGTGGACTAAGGTCTGCACGATGGCATAGTTGGGGTAACGCTCATGTAGCTGTGTAAGGAGAAGCCGGAAGATGGTATTTGAAAATAAGAAACCATTGGCAACATAAAGAATCATTTATTGCAAACAATTTTCAATGACAACCGCAACTTTTCACCATCATCTTTTTATATTTTTTAAGAATAACATTATCATCATCCAAATAATAAAGCACCGAAATCGGTTTCAATTTCATAGGGGCACAGCAAGGTTTGGAATATCTCAGTGGGTTCATCAAGTGGACTAAGGTCTACACGATGGCATGGTTCGGGTAGCGCTGATGTGACTGTGTAAGGGGATGCTGGAAGATGGCATATGAAAATACGAAACCATTTGAAACATAAAAAATCATTTATTACAAACAATTTTCAATGACAACCGCAACTTTTCACCATCATATTTTTATATTTTTTAAGAATACCATTTTGATCATCCAAATAATAAAGAACCGAAATCGGTTTCAGTTTCGTCGGGGCATAACTACGTATGGGATATCGCAGTGGGTTCATCAAGTGGACTAAGATCTGCACGAGAGCATGGTTAGTGGCGCTCATGTGACTATGTAAGGGGAAGCTGGAAGATGACATTTGAAAATAAGAAACTATTTAAAACAAAAAATTATTTGTTACAAACAATTTTCAATGATAACCGCAACTTTTCACCATCATGTTTTTATATTTTTTAAGAAAACCATTATGATCGTCCAAATAATAAAGCACCGAAATCGGTCTCAGTTTCGTCGGGGCACAACATGGTTTGGGATATCTCAGTGGGTTCATCAAGTGGACTAAGGTCTGCACGATGGCATGGTTCGGGTAGCGCTCATGTGGCTGTGTAAGGGGAAGCTGGAAGATAGCATTTGAAAATAAGAAACCATTTGAAACATAAGCAAGTATTTATTACAAACAATTTTCAGTGACTGTGTAAGGGGAAGCTGGAAGATGACATTTAAAAATAAGAAACTATTTGAAACAAAAATTATTTTTATAAAAAACAATTTTCAATGGCAACCGCAACGTTTTACCATCATAATTTTATATTTTTTTAAGAATAACATTTTGATCGTTGAAATAATAAAACACTGAAATCGGTTTCAATGTCATCATGGCACAAAAAGATTTAGGATATCGTAGTGAGTTCATCAAGTGGATGAAGGTCTGCACGATGGCATGGTCGAGTAACGCTCATGTGGCTGTGTAAGGGAAAGCTGGAAGATGGCATTTGAAAATAAGAAACCATTTGAAACAAAAAATCATTTATTACAAAAAATGTTCAGTGACAACCGCAGCTTTTGACCATCATGTTTTTATATTTTTTAAGAATAACGTTATGGTCGTCCAAATAATAAAGCACCGAAATTGGTTTCAGTTTCGTCGGGGCGCAACAAGGTTTGGGATATCGCAGTGGGTTCATCAAGTGAACTAAGGTCTGCACGATGGCATGGTTGGTGGCGTTCATATGGCTGTGTAAGGGGAAGCTGCACTCTCCTCCACAATAGTAGGCGGCGTAACCTTCAGGAGCGATGATCCAATCCTGAAAATAAATAACTTAAATAAAGTAATAGAGAAATGGTGTTAGACTATGCAAATTCTCCAGTCTATACCACCAGTAACAAAGAAACCTAGGCCACCTTATTTTTCTGTTTTCAAAAAAATAAATAAAACATCGGCATACCCACCACCGGCGTGGTAGGTCCGTTTACATGGTTAAAGAAAACAATGCTTGACCGCAGTGGCGTGGTAAAGTCCAAAATGAGTTAATACAATTTTTCGTACATTTACCCCATCAAATTGGTAAATCTTAGGATTTACCATTTTCTAATTTTTATAGTAATATAATAAACAATCTATACTATGTATATAAATTGAAAAGTTAAAAGGTTTTCAAAATATTATATTTTCAAAAAAGGTGAAAACGCTTCGCTTACCTGCCATTGTAAGTCCCTGAAACTGATATATAAATTATGGACGCGACAGGTTTTCCACGTATCTATTGGCTCGGCATCTACAAAGAGAAGACAAATGAGTAAATTCTTTTCAGGTCGATTTGACTCGCGTTCACTCTCAACACGCAACCAGACTTTCTCAATATTAATCTCACATAATATTCATTGCCTCGTTTACTCTACATTTCCCTTTTCATCACGATTTTCACATGAAACAGTTTTCACAACATGAAAGCAATACTCACAACACTCGACTCGCGTCGGCCAATCAAATTAGCATCATCAGGAGATGATAAAGTAATAGCTTTAATCAACTACAGATGATGCCAACTCGGTTGAGGTAGAGTGCGTCGAATCTAGTGATGGAGCATCTACTTCTGTGTTGCTTTTTTTGGCATAGAGAACATTTAAATTTGAATATACTGTACTCCAAAATGTAGGAAAAAGGGATTGTCTCAAAAAAATTATGTCATACACAATTCTCAATTCTCTAAATACATTCAGACCACTTACTTCTGTAAGCCCCCCTGATAATACTGGCTAAATCCGATTTCCTAATTCGACTCTTATTAATGTTTCTCTTACTTCTAGCATTTACTCTGTTTACCACTTTCATAAAAGCTACCATAAAAGGCTTAGTCTCTTCTTCGTCTTTAGCGGTCACCAGGCCCATGTCGTCTGGTTTCAATTCCTTATCTAAAGTAACATAAGAGTGTTTATTGTTCAGTTTCCTGATGTTAAAACCGTAGAAAATATTCCAAATGGTGTTATACCACGAGAAAGCAACTAATTAATGCAATCACTCAAATTTCCTTTGTTCCAATCTTTGTCAAAATATAAAAATCGAAAGAGCAAACGCATACAATAAGGTCGTCTGTGTCTCAAGAACAAGGTGTTCTCAAATATTGACTACGAGATTAATTGCCGTGGAAATAAATATCAGGTTTAGAAATGGTTTATTTTGGTGTATGAGTTCAGATTTGCAGAATTCAGGGATTCTTGAAAAAAGTACTTATATAATCTGTCATTATTATTAGGTGATTTTTCAATTTTATAAATAGTCGGTTTAATCTTAGCATTGATGTTGATTATTTGGAAACGACCTATTTTGCTATACAAGTTTAAAAGTATAGAAATAAGAAGTGGAATTCTTGAAAAAATAAACAACTTTCTCTTTGAAATCATTTCATTAGTCACTTCCTTAAAAACAACCACCGACGCGACGCACAAAGACAGAAATTCTGAGAGTGAATGTTTCAGAGTTGATGCTATTATTATATCAAGTATGCCTGCCCTACCTGGATTATCTTGAACGTGAACTGACAGGTATATTCCATGGTTTGAACCTGGAAACGTCGCCCAATTGGACAAACAGGCTGTAACATTAAATTCGATCCACCCCAAATAGTCCTCTGTGGTATTTACAGAAGATATGTGCTCCAGAACCGCCCTGAAAATATTTTTATATATTATGTTTAGATTAGTTAACTCGTGTAAAAAGCAACAACTTGTACAAATGTTTGAGTTTAACCGTTGGTCTAATGTCTAAAAATAAATCAAATGAGTTTTTCTTGCGGGTCTGATAGTTTTCGAGTTCCTTGTTGTAGAAAATGTTATATTTCAACAATTCGGATAAATTGACTTTTGACGATAATAAATAGCTTCTTGTAACATGCAGTTTCTCCAAGTTGTCTCATCCACGTGAAACCAAATATATTCGCCCTCGAGTTCGGACCCAATAATATGGTCACCTACTTAGGGCAAATAGTATTTTCTTAGTGTAGTGAAGCTAGGCAGTTGCGTTGTCGCATATTGTCCTCTTACACATTTTTCTATAAATTCCCTGAATACGGGATTGCCTAATTGCTACCAGGGAATGTTATACCCGGCCATAAACTTTTGTAGGTCCAAGCTGAATTGTCGATGCTTTTTATGACATGCTTTGTACAGCAACTGTCCAGTACCACAAGAATAATATTCTTGTGCCAGTACAGCCCAATATCATTGGTTTTGTAGCCACATCATTGGACCATCAGTAAAAAAATTATTAAATCGACCAGATAAGAAAGAAAACCTATATGTATATCCTAGTTTTTACTTGGTGATGGTGATGGTAATTTTGCAGGCAGTGTATATCGTGTGTACTCACCCATTTTTAGATTTTACTATCTGTGATAACCGAACCGTGTATTTTGGATAACGCTGAAGAAACCTCTCCTTTTTAAAAATTCTCAATTCAGCTCCTAAAATATCCTCGGCAACCGGCAAATCGGAGACATTAAACCAAAATTCTCTTCCTCTTTTTGTGTCGTATGTAGTTTTCATGGGAATCTGAAATCATAGAAAACTAGAACTGTGTTTATTATTTTTAATCACATCAGCGGGAAAGGAGAAATTTTCATCCAAAAAATTCAGAACCGTCTTAGCATTATTAAGTAGGTAGAGAGGCATATAAAAATTGCCATTATCAAAATTATATAAGTTACCTTATTATTTTCCTCGTAATTTATATAGAACTATAATAAATACTGAAAATTATATTCAAATATATATTAACGTCCTCTAAGGCTTTATTATTTATATTTGTGTCTTATATAATTATTTCAATGTTTAATTTTTTTAAGTATGTTAAATTTGCATCTAAATTATTATTAAACAAAAATACATCTGTATATGGGGTCTATAGGTGGCAACTATTCCTATTATTATATTATTTACTCCAAATTCTATAGGCAGTACTATGTGCGAGTTTAGTATTTTCTATATTTACAGCTGGGATATTATTATTAATATACAAAAATACAAAATATTCCCATCATTTTGATTAAGTTGACCGTTGTTGCCTGTAATGCTAAAATTTGTAAATTTTCTCGCTGCTATGATTCTGATCAAATTATAATATTATTTTTGTTTCTTTAATTTGTTCTAGGAAAACTGTAAGTTCATCATAGTTTTTATTTAAGCTTCGTATATTTACATATAATGTAAATATATATATATATATATATATATATATATATATATATATATATATATATATATATATATATATATATATATATATATATATATATATATATATATATATATATATATATATATACGTATATATATATATATATATATATATATATATATATATATATATATATATATATATATATATATATATATATATATATATATATATATATATATATATATATATATATATATATATATATATATATATATATATATATATATATATATATATATATATATATATATATATATATATATATATATATATATATATATATATATATTTTTTTTACAACATCTGATAAACTGAATAGCAAAGGACTCCATAAAAACCTTATCAGTAATACCAAAGACTTGGTTATACATTCTTTCACTACCTACTTCTTGCGTTATGTTTTTGACATTGATTTCCTATGCCTTAGTTAAAACCATGTTATTATCTCGCAATAGTAATTAATAAACAGATTACACAAACTATTCTTTTTGTATGCACTTAGGTAAAACTAATCTTATAAAGATGTTCCTAAAATCGTTATAGTTTTTCACAATTTTTTGACAAAAACACACTTATTATAAACAGTTTAATTTTATAGCACACCTAAGACAAAAAATTACGTCTAGTCGGCACTCATGATACGATGAGAACTCATAAATAAAACGAAATTTTAATAAAACAGAACCTATACAGATGTTTTACTTACCAGAACTCTCAAATGTCATGATTAGATCGCTTTGTTCAATTTGCCTGTACTCTTCACTGGTAACTTTTGTGTTCCGTTTAACCCTGTTGGATTCTTCATTTTCCTCCTTCATCAGTGATTTGTACACGTCCATCAAATACCTGAAGAAAAATTTAGTTAAACATTTATTATACATTATACCCGGATGGAGTAACCCCCACTAAACATTGTAAGTTACAAATACTTGCAGCAATGTCTTTTAAATTAATATACAGAGTGTCTCAAAAATGAGTGCGAAAAGGTGGGTGAGTCTTTCATATCATTTTTTTTAAAAGGGCCACCTCTAAAGAGTTATAACCCTTAAACGATGAAACTGAGTTGTCATGTATTTTCTAGAAATTGGAAAATAACATATGTCCCATAAGTTTTGGCACAAATTTCAGAGGCCCTAAATGCGTAATAATAAGAAAATGGCAAATTGCTATGGAAACAAAAATTTTTTTTGGCACTTTACACTGACAGCTCAATTTTGTAAGTCGTTTATGACGTACAAATTAGAAATTCGGAAAAATATCTATAATTTAGCTGAACGAGTCGCTAGAGCCGAAATAATACGCATTTTTGAAAATCAAAATATATCCCGTAGAACTATTTATTGGATAATTGCTGATTGTGAGCCAGGTATTCCATGTATGAACCTTGCAAAAAGTGGAAGACCTAGATTTTTACCAGAGCAAGAGCCGAAAGACTGATGCCAATGGTAAAAAACAAACTAGTAAGAAAACTCGCACGCTAATATCGAACATCTAAGAGCACTATATCGCGGGAACCGTCGTCGTGGATTTGCCAAAAATACAGAAAATGAAAAAATCCCCAAAATACACAGCCAACTAATTAGCTAGAATCCCGATATGTTGCCGTGCACTAAGAAGGGTACATTTTGCTAGCAACATTGATCATTATGGATAACGAAAAGTATTTTACACTGAGTAACTCCGAAATGAAGGAAAATTATGGTTTTTATACTGATAATATTGTATAAGTCCCTGACAATGTCAGATATAAACAAAAAAGTCAAATTCGCAGATAGGGTGTTGATATGGTGGGCCATTTCCCCAAGGGTTGCACCCAGATCTTACTTGAGTCGAATAAGAGGTAAAGCCCTAGATAGTCAAAGCTACATCGATAATGTCTTGTCTTAATTATCTTAATTTTATTGAAGAAGAACACGCTGAGGACGATATTATATGCTGGCCAGACCTTGCGTCCCGTCACTATGCCAGACAAACTAAAAATTAGCTAGCGGACCAAAATATACCATTTGTTCCGCGAAACGAAAATCCCCCTAATCTTCTCCAGGCTCCTCCCATAGAAGATTTGTGGACTCTTTCTTCTCGAAAGGTTTACGATGGAGGAAGGAAACTTCGACGCAGAATATACAGGAAAGTTCGAGGAATCGATATAAATGTCGTCCAAAACCTAATGTTAGGTGTCCGTAGAACGTTGTTGAAATTTGTGCATTTATGCATTTTTCTTGATACCCCAAGGCAAAATACTCCTATGTATCATTTAGAAACAAAAAAAAATCGTTTGAATCCCTTTCAAGCTACGATTTTAAATTTTTGCAAAAACTTATAACCTATACGATATTAAAAATATTTACCTCGAATCAATCTAACAGGAATAAAATTTTGTATTAGAGGATACCTTCTCTAATAAATAACATTCTCTCATATTAACAACAGTATAAAAAGTATACAGTGGAGTGCACTTAATATTTTTTTGTCTCAAAACAAAATATTAATTACACTCGTTAAATGAAACATGGTTTAAAGCAAACATAAGTATGAACTTCGAGGGTTATCATATAATATGAAAAGACAGGTTTGCTGATAAATAGGGTGTTGCTATCTAATGTATTCACCAGTTCTAGTGACAACGAATATTTTTAATCAGATTTCATCTCCGTATATTATAGGACGCAACTTTAATGTCCACAATGGAGTATGAGGTTCCTTGAGAAATGATAAACTGATAACCAAGTATTAAATAGTGCAGATGACCTTGGATTATCTATAATAATGGCTCCTCTACTAGATTAGAGAGCCCATGGCAACAAACATCTATCGTAGATATTTCTCTTTGTTCTTGTGATATTGATGGTAAAAATTTCTAGACTATTGGATCTGATACTTTTGGATCAGATTCCTTTCCTATTGATATGAATCCACTCATGAGTTTTCAATCTAATACAAACATTTGACCTAAATTTAAATGGAATATTGACAAAGAGAATTGGCCATTATACAATTATTTAATTGAACAAGATTTCCAAAAATTAACATCTTTCAGCAGTACCTAGCAAAAATATGATTATCTCTGAAAATCTGTGAATAAAGCTGCTGCGCGGAGTATTCTTACTTACATATCATTTACAACAAAATTCCGCCCTCCTCCTCCTCCTTGGTGGAATACCAGTTGTGATAAAGCAGTCTCTGATGAAAAAAAGTAAGTGCTCGAAAATTATAAACAAAATTAAACAGAAGAGAATTATCTCAAATGTAAACAAATTGACGGTCGACAAAAAAAATGTTTGAAAAAAACAGCTGCAAATAATTGCTCTATTCTCAATGAAAATACACTCTCATCCATTTTATGGATGCATGCAAAATACAAATAAAAAATCTATCAACCAGTCAGTAACGGAGAATCAGCTATGGTTACAAAAATTTTGATATAATTAGCGCCTGCATCGGTAAGCCATAAGGTATATAATGATAATGTTTCCTCACTTGATCAAAACCATATCCTGCTTCCCTCCATAATACCAGAAATACTGCCCCAGAGTATAACGATATTTAATACCCGATACTTATTTATTCACTTAATATCACCAAAAAGCTCTTACAAATTTTCAACAATATTTATATTTTTGGCCACCATATTGACCAACTTAAGAATAGGTTTTGAAACTATTGTTACGTGTTTGCTATCCACACAAACACCTCTACTCGTAGATTCGTTGATTGAAAGTCCAGGTAACACTTATTCGCTACTTTATTTACTAATTGACAATTAACAACAATAGATTAATCACTTTCCTAATTATAATCACAACTGAACACTTATAAGTCTCTCTCGTATTTCTTCTTTACTCGTTCACGTTCGACATCAGACTGAGACTCGGCACACCGTGTGTCTTATTTATACATCCATTCACACGATCTAGAGGAGTCCAGAATATTCCCGGCCGTTAGCGTACAATTCCAGTTTCATCTAACCAGTCTACACAGTCCAGTGGCGTTACACTGCCCCTCCTTAAGCCTGAACGTCCCGATCAGGCAATTCATTATTCCCTGCATACTTGGCTAGTCGGTCTATATGCACCACCTTCATCTTAGATTTTAGATTTTGTTGAATTCTATATACAACGTCGTTTAGTCTAGTGACGACAGTGTAAGGACCTTCCCAGGGCGGGTGAAGCTTCAGGGACCTGCCTTTCTTTCGTTGTGGGTTATATAGCCAAACCAACTCTCCCACCTGGTACCCTCCTGAATTAGCCTTAACATCATAACGAGCCTTCATACGGTCACTTGCTCTGGTAATTCGCTCAAAAAGAGCCCTGGCGTTATATTGCTTATTTCTTATTTGTGGCTCCATTCTTGTCGCGCAAACTTCACATTGGCGGCACCAAGCCTCCACATCTTGACGACTGTTTACCCAGTAGAAACGTTGTCTTACTTTTGTCAGGGTTTTGTTGACGCCAAAATGTCCGCCCGACGTTTCATTATGCACTTGCTGAAGTACATCTGCTACGTGACACCTGGGGATTAACAATTTCAAGGTAACTTTCCTCCCATCTGGACTTTCCCACGCTCTCTTCAGTAGTCCATCCTCTACTATAAGGGAATCCCATTGTGCCCATAAAGCCTTCAGCCCCACTGATTTATTTGAACTGTCCTTCCACTCGGGTCGGGTCCCTCTTTCTTTCAATTTCAGAATAGGACCAATCTCGTTATCGTTTAACTGCGCTTCCCTTAACGACCCTTTTGTCCAATAATCCGGAACATCAATCTTAACGGTCTTCATTATTTGTACATTTTGTTGTTCTTCCTTACGGTGGCAAGGCTTGCAGTCTTTCTGACATGGTCTTTTGGAAAGGCCATCTGCTATATTCCGCGAAGTACCAGCTCGCCAGTTTTCCTGCGGCTTCTCCATTACTGCGACACTCTCAGAGATGCGCTGACGACAGTTACTCTGAATATGGCCCACTCTGCCACACTTATAACAGCGCATACGTCCTCCACTCTGTCTCCCACTACTTTGCTGTTGGGTTTGTCTCGGATCTTGAATGTTGAGCTCATGACAGTTCCTCTTAATATGGCCCAATTTGCCACACATATAACAACGGATGCCTCCATTCGGCCTCCCACTACTTTGTTGTTGGTTTTGTCTCGGATCTTGAATGTTGAGCTCACGACAGTTCCTCTTAATATGGCCCACTTTGCCACAGCTATAACAACGGATGCCTCCATTCGGCCTCCCACTACTTTGTTGCTGGTCTTGTCTCTGCTGGGAGTTCGATTTTGTCAGTAGTTGGGTCAACATCTTGTGTAGATCAGATATCAGGTTTTGTGTTGTGTTGTCTGGCTTGTCTTCCTCCACACTCACAGCTCATACTCTCTGATTTGATTGGGTGGTATCCTTATAGGCAGCCTCAATCTCTAGTGCATGTACTAATGCCTCACCACTAAGCTTATGTCTGGTCAACTTATGAATTCGCCTAACTTCCTGGTCCCTTACTCCATCAATAAATGTACCAACTGCTAACTGTTGTTGAAATTCCATTGGTGCATCAGGATAGGCTAGATGGGCTAACCTTTCTACCGCAGCTTCGAACTCCTGGAGGCTTTCTCCACCTCGTTGTCTGCGTGATTTGAGCTGAGCCTGATATACTTGGGCGAGATGTTGGTCGCCATATCTTAGTTCTAACACTGCCTCCAAAATGCTAAAGTTTTGTTGCTGTGCGGCAGGAATTGTTTGGAGCAGGTCTAATGCTTGGCCCCTTAGTGCTAATACCAATGCTGTTGCTTTTTCGTCATCGTTCCAGTTATTTGAACGTGCAGTGGCCTCAAATTGTCTCTTATAAGTTGACCATGAACTTTAACCGTCGAAGGAAGGTGGTTGTAACCTGGTACCAGACGACAGTACTAACTGGCCACCCTTCTCTCTTAATTGTTGTTTAAGTCGGGCTACTTCTTCCTTAACTTCAGTTATTTCTCCTTCAAACTTTCCTTTAAATTCACTGACTTCTTCTTTAACTTCCATGACTTCAGCCTGTACATCTTCCTTCAATTGTTCAGTGACCGAGAGCATGACTTGATGCTGTCCCTCCATAATTTGTTTTAATTCTTCCTGGCGTTCCTTTCTTTGCTCTTCCTTTTCTTCCTGTCGCCTTATTTCCAGGCCTTCGATCATTTTTATCAAGTCTTCCTTTTCTTCCTGGCGTTTTCTCTCTTGTTCTTCTTTTTCTTCCTGGCGTCTTCTCTCTTGGTCTTCTTTATCTTCCTGCCGTATTCTCTCTTGGTCTTCTTTTTCTTCCTGTCGTCTTATTTCCAAGCCCTCCATCATTTTTCTTAAGTCTTTTTTTCTTCCTGGCGTTTTCTCTCTTGAGCTTCCATAATTTTTCTCTGTTCGTCTTTCTCTTCTTGTCGTATTCTCTCTTGTTCTTCTTTTTCTTCCTGTCGTCTTCTTTCTTGATCTTCCATAATCTTCCTTTGTTCTTGCATTTGTTGCACCAATGCTGCAAGTAAGTCTTGTGTTTGTTTCTCCGCCATGCTTCTTGTTGTTGGCATTAACTCTCGACACGTAAATCAGTTCAAAATAAAGTTTATTACACTATAAAATCCGTAAAATGTTGATATCACGTCTATTTTAATAATGGAATGTTCCAGAAAAATCTCGAAACAGCACTAGAAAGTCTTATTTAGAGTCTATACTTCTTTTGTGTTGACAAAATTCACCTATCTCCACTAATTGTCCAATGGAATGTTCGAGAATTTTCACGAAATATCACTAATAAGTCTTGTTTTGAGTCTATAATACGTTTCTGTTAACACAGTCTACGTATCTTCTGTGGTTTCCAAATCGAATGTTCTAGAATTGTCACTAAAAGTCACTTATAGTCTTGCTTTTAAGTCTACAACACGTTCCCGTCGACACAATTCACGTATCCCCTGTAGTTTCCAAATAGAATGTTCTAGAATTTTCCCGAAATTGCACCAGTAGTTCTTTTTCTCAGTCTACAACACGTTATTACTAGCGGCACTCACGTATTTGCAGCTATTTCTAAATCGAATGTTCTAGAAACTTCTCGAAAATCCACTTTAAAGTCACTATCAGTCCAGAAATAGTCCTCAAACACGATCCAGTAGTTTAATTCTTCGTGTTACCACTAATTTCTGAGAAGAACACTGTAGAACCTTTACGAATATTCCAGAAATTTCTCTTCCAATCCACTTCCGACACCAAATTGTTACGTGTTTGCTATCCACACAAACACCTCTACTCGTAGATTCGTTGATTGAAAGTCCAGGTAACACTTATTCACTACTTTATTTACTAATTAACAATTAACAACAATAGATTAATCACTTTCCTAATTATAATCACAACTGAACACTTATAAGTCTCTCTCGTATTTCTTCTTTACTCGTTCACGTTCGACATCAGACTGAGACTCGGCACACCGTGTGTCTTATTTATACATCCATTCACACGATCTAGAGGAGTCCAGAATATTCCCGGCCGTTAGCGAACAATTCCAGTTTCATCTAACCAGTCTACACAGTCCAGTGGCGTAACACTATTGATGCTGCATCTACCCTAACGGTAGATATTCAGAATTGCTTTTCACGTAATAATTATTAATGCGCACTCTTTTTGCATATAAAAGGAGCTTATGGCTCAAATTACTGATTGTACTTACATATCAGAAATTAACTACTTTAGCTTATTTTCTGATATAACCATGACCGTACTTGAGAACTACGAAAACACTTTGAAAAGCCAGGGCTTACCTGTATAAATGCCTCGAAATTTGTATCAGGGACCGGTGAAACTTTTATTGTCCCATCCCAAAAAATTGAATCCAAATTTAAGTTAGACCCACATTACTCACACTTTTTGGCTATAAAACCAACCCTTATCTTTACAAAATAAAAAATTTAATATTTCAAATTAAATCTACTGGAAGGGATGACAGGTTGATCTTTCGGCAAAAAGGAGCTTCAATTCTGGACACGAATTACGTTTAAATGACAAACAGATAATGCTGAAATCTAATTTGAGAAATGGCCATGTTTATAGAAACAATTATGTTCCACAAATCCTACCAGGTACACCTTAATTCATTCTGACATCTCGAACAACTTATGGCATAATGATTTCCCTTACCTAAGAAAATATATTACAACGTTGGTAGGTTTAAAATTTGGTCATGCCTGCTACCCTGTCAAAAATGTAGAAACACCTGTCGGAGGATGTATTAAAGTTTTTAAGTGATTGTTCAACTGGTGAGTACCTTTTATTTTATTTATTTTTGGTTTTACTGAACAGGATAGTTGGAATTAAAAATAACATTATTGAGTCAGTCATATTGAACATAATGTGCATATTATCTTTTTTGTAATCCAAGTTTCAGCGTTTTGACAAATAGTGGGGAAAATAATTATTTAAAAGGGTATATGTTATGCTTATCTGTTTTGTAAAAGTTGCTAAAATTTTAGTGTTATTATATTTCATTTCATTCTATATTTACAACAAAAATAGTTGTACAAAAACTAAGAGGCTTAATTTATAAGTTTAAACAACTTCGGCAAATTTTAAAAATAAAAGAACTGGTAACCTCATATTAGAGCTTGGTGGAATCTACTATTATAAGATATGGCATTGTGGGGTGAGGTGCAGTGGGTACTGTCTATTTAAAATCGTTGGAAATTGTTTATAAAAAAAATCATTAAAATAATCTTTAATAAAAGTAGACTATACTCAACAAGATAACTCTTTGCCGAAACAAAATTATTTGATATTCGAGATATATACTGTTACACAATATTAATTTTTCAACATCAAAATAAAAATGAAAGTCAGTATATATCTCAAAATTATGACACCACGACAAGAAAACAAAAACTTCTGAAAGTTGAAAAAGTGATAAAGACAAGAGGACAAAGTTTCTAGGGATACATAGCTCCGAAAATTTATAACATGTTACCAAATGTCGTACCTAGGGGGGCGGCCCACTTTGTGTGGTGCTCGCTTGGGTGCACGACCCTGTTGTTAAGGGGCGAGAGGTTTCTTACTTCAAACAAAGGCTAGGTTTCGAAATGAAAACCGGCTAATCAAGATTTTACCAAACTATATATTCAAATATCAAGTAAGGAACAATACACAAAATGAACAGAATTCGGGGATGACTAAACGTCGCACATAGGATTAATAAAGACCAACACAAATATCTACTTACATAACAAGCCCTACGGCCTCCATCTCTGGGCGGCGGCTGTTGGCTGGACAACTGGGTGGCACTTTTCCCACTTAGCACTGATAACCAGCTTCACCCTTTCGGGACTTTTCTCTTCTTTGCACCCGACCGATGCGACGCCCGAACCAACAAAAAATGTCTCCGAATTCCACTTCTCTCCTGCTTAATTAAATACTCTATCAATTTTTTCGACTTTCCTTCCGGAGAATCTAAACCGTCACTCTAAGTAAGGGCTGCCCTTTTGGAGAGCCTAACTTGACCGTCCCTTTCGAGAGCCCGCAAAAATTCAACTGCCTTTCCTTTCGGAGGGCCCGCCAAAACCTAACTTAAAAATATTGATGTTTGAAACAGTTTTCAAACTATTGCAGTGGAGGTACGATTTCATAAATACAGTTGCTTTAAATAATACAGATATTTCTACACATTAAATATCCATGGAGTGCCTAACTGCATCAAACTTTTCCTTAAAATCAGAGAGCAACAATCCACCATTACCAGATTTTAGAGTATGCTCTGCCCTTCCATAAATCTCCAGAATTTTTTCGTTAACATCAAACGATGGATTTCTATCCTCAAATGATTTATGGTTACGTAAATAAAATTCTATATAGTTGATCCAAACATCGACATCTTCCTTACCAAACTGTTCACATGCTAATTTAAGAACATTTTCCATTTCATCAATATCTTGATCAATTTCTAAGGATTCTATTTTAAACATGGCTGTGTGTAATTCTTTACAATATGGCTCTCGGTGAGCTAGTAAATTATAAGCTTTTCGTGCTTCCTTAATGCTTTTACATATAGAAAGCCACTGAATGTACTCTGGTTTTAACATGCCTGAGACTTCTCTCGGTTGTTCCACACCACTTTTATAAATCCAATCTATCACTTCACTGCTAGATGTCAAAGTATGATATCTCAATGTCATTATCCAGACAGGTGCAGATTTTTCTTTTAATTTTAATATTGCTTGCTTGAATATTTGATTGACTTCTTTTACATGATCTGTCATAATGGCATACTTTAGTCTTAACTTCCATAATTCTACAGAGTTTGGTAAGGCCTTAAGACCAATTATTTAATATTTGCAGACAACAAAAAGAACACATCACCACAAATCATGCCAACCAAGTTATTCTGATTCATTGAATTAAATAAAATTCAGGGCAGGGCAAATAATTAGCAACTTTGCAGAATTCATTTTTGCTGACACTGACCATTAATTGATAATGGAAAATATATTGGGTGTTTATTATGCTCATGGTACACCCGTTTATCCCTATATATTACGATGGGTACTCCATCTTTCCTGGCTGGTAATCTGAAACAATCTTAAACATAAAGGGTTAAATGTATTGGGATGTTAGATATCTTCCTGGTACTTTCTTCGTATATTTATTTTGTATGATAGGTATACCTGCAACATAATTATGATTAATATATTTTCCGGTTAACACAACATGGGTATGAGTCCCATCATACGCTACTTATATTTTTGTAATTAAGTTAAGGTAAGTTTAGTAAAACCTACTCAAGATATAAACCCTTGATTATTACTACATAATTATTTGACTTGCTATATGATAATCTAAGCTCTATTCTCTATTATTAATTATATTATGACCCGGTTTACCATAATAACTAGGTATACTTCAAAAAAAAATTAAGGACACTCGCTACTTGTCCCTTGTTTTAACACGCAATCAAATTGTCTCTTTTCCCTAAGGGTTATGATATCACTATCATCCTCTATTTCTAAAATATATGACTTGGATTTTTGTACATTAGTTCCACCGGCGGGCTCAGGCGTATTTTTGTTAGTTTTCTTTACTTCTTTTCTTTTCTTCATATGTAATAAAAATATTTTTATGACGACATAAGTTAGTAATACAAAAAATGTTGTATACAGCATGCATATGAGTATATCTTGTTGTTTTCTATAGCTTCCCTGATTGCATGTTGTGGCAAAATGCCCTGGCCTGTTACAGTTATAGCACTTCGGTCTGTTGTCCGTTGTTCGTGTCATTGGTAAATTTGTGTTTAAAGGTGGCCTTTGATAATTATTTCCTCTGTATGTGTTTGTCTGACCCATATTTCTTCCACGCTGATTCGTAGATGCGAATTCCCTACTTGTTGTTGGTGGCTGATGTTGCCGAGTTGGGCTGTTTTGATAGGAACGTCCTGAGTTGTACAAATTTCTGTTTTGATTGTACTGACCGTACTGGTTGGGAAACTTTCTTGTTTCGTAGTGTCCTCTTGGTTGTAGAGGGTTTCTTGAGAATCCTGGAGTGTCTTCAGTATTAAAATTTTGTTGATTTGGCTGGTAATTTTGCTGAGATTGGGGTGCGTATTGGGGTGGTGTTTGTTCTTGGCATCGACGTGGCGCCTTGTCAATTGTGGTAGCTAACTCTTTAATTTCCATAAGGTACTGACTGACTTGATCCATATGATCCTGAACTGCTTCCTGCTGGACGAGAGCCATATGATCCAGACTGGTTTGATCCATATGAGTCAGGCTGATTTGATCCATATGATCCTGACTGATTCGATCCATACGAACCAGGCTGATTTGAGTCATATGGTCCATACGTTACTGTCTGACTGGATCCATGTGACCGATCTGGATAAACTGTTGAGTATTCGCCTACATTTTCCTGTGAATTATATACACCAGCGGAGCCATCCCTCGATGCGTCATAGCCTCTCGATTCGTATTCATTGTTAGTCTCATATTGCCTGTCATATCTACCTTGAGATGTGGAAGCTTCATTGAGACTTTGATCACCTCTTTCAGGGTCAGTTCTAGATTCATATCCCACATGTTCTTCGTGATACTCTGAAGGATTACCTTCGCTATAGGTATCTGCACTCCGATAATATCCTGGAGGTATTTTTACTCCCTGTCTCGTATTTCCTCGTCCATGATGGTTGTATCGAGGTGTGTCTTTCTCTACGTATCTTCCATAGAGCCCTGTTCTGTTTGCTGCAGGGTAACTACTTAAAAATTGCCCGCTCACACAACTCCATATCCCTACTAATATCACCACGAACCCTAGTCCATGGTCGGTCATAGCGACCATATCTCCCCCAGCAGGGGAAGCACACGCACACTTTTCCTATGTATCTTACACACGCGGGACCGCGCGTCACTAAAAGGTGCCTCCAACATAAGTCGGCGCTTTTATTAAAACCATGCAGGCAACTAAAACTTGTATATACTTTTGTGAATGAATAGGTGACTAAATAAAAGTCAATTTTACTACGTGAATCTCAAAAAAAAGAATTATTATTATTATTATTTTTTGCTTAGCTTGTTTAGAGATTTTAATTTATTTTTCTTTACTATTATACCCAATCTCGATCACACAATTTCGAAAATTAATTTTCTCTCACTTAGCTTGTTCGGAATCTTTCAATTACTAATTTTCATTATTACACTCATTATTATTATACCATGGGTACAAAAAAAAATATGTATATATGTATATATTTATATATAGATGACCTGTTACCCCAATATCTATATGTAATTCTTAGACACAATAAAAAACTTCACAATAAAAATTCTATTAGAGTATCAGATTAGATTATACTTATTTCTTCAACTTACCAAAAAAAAAATATTTCAAGAGATGTTAAAATCTACACTACTTTAATATCCTTAAATAAATGTGGTAACGGATAGTTTTTATATCTATGATAAAAGTATTAGTATTATATTGCACCTATTTTAAAAAATATATGAACTGGCTTATTGTTATTTTATCCCCCTATATTTTGTTTACTTTTGGGAGACAAGAATTAACCTATATTGTTCTACCGCTGTTCAGTTAAATTACCTTTGTTCGGTTGTTAACAGATTTTTTTTTTTTTTTTAAAATTAAATGGTGAAAATCAAAAATGAAATGGAGGCGAAAAAGGTTTACCAATAATTAACAACTACCTATATATTAATTTAAAGTTTTTAGAAATTTGGCACCTCGACCATACGGAGTTTACAAAAAAAAGATCGGTGCCTCTACTAAATGTCGCTTACAAAAAAAATTCGGCGCCTTCACCAAACGTGGTTTACCAAAAACCTGCCCGGCGCCTCTCGCCAAATATAGCTAAATTCAAACGAGTAATAGGAATATGGATAATTTCACAAGATAGAACATCATTCGAAATGTGTTTGAATTAAAAATAGTGCCTTTACTTTATGTATATTATTTCGGTTTATGTAATAATAATAATACCTGTATTGGTATATTGTGTGCACAAATTCATTTATATTTTAAGAATTTTATCTATGTTGTGTTAAGTTAGAATACGCGTGTGTGTGTGTGTATCTATGTGTTACTATTGTTCCTACTATAAGAATATAATAATCCCAAAACTTATAAAATTACATAATGTATTTAGTTTCGCACTTTGATTAGTTAATATTATATATAAATACACAGAAGAATACAATTATGTAGAATAAAATAAAATAAAAAGCAGTATAAAAAAAGTCTTACAAAAATTCCATCTCTATTTATACCCCTACAAACTTCAATTGCTCTGTAGGGCCATATCTATAATCGAAGAATAATTTCTCCCCAGGCTGTATAGGCTTTTTGGCAAATATTGCAATTGTATGGTCACCGTTAATCATCATTACTTTGGCATAACAATTTTGATTGATGGAATGATTCGCAAAACGAATTTTGTTTCCTTTTCGAATTACGTTCACTACAAAATCATTGTTGAGGTTGAACAGAAAGCTGCACATTCATGCACTTTTCCTCTTCTATCAGCTTCATGTGATATAATTTTCCCACAATATTCCGACATAAATTCATTATTTTGTGCACGCTATCTTTTAAGAAAATACCCCAACCAGCAACATCTAATTGTGCCATTAAGAAATGTTTATGGAATCCTCGTTGGACATTAAGATTTTTGCAGGTTATCTTAGAAATATCAAATTGATCAGCGCCACAAGTTTGTCAAAGATCTGGATCACATTCTCGAACAGCCAGATAACGGGGACACTGCTTGGTGTTACATTGGGCTTTACACCGACAACCTGGAAATCTATTTTGGCAGTCTGAACTGAACTGCACTGGCAAAATTTCTCACAAAAAGTTCTGAGCCCTAGCGCAAGGACAGTTATGATCACAGTTCTGTCCAGGATGATCACAGGGTGTCAAATTGTAGACCTGATTACTATTCGACTCCTTTTTTAACTGTATTTTTCGACAGACCAGATGATACTTCTTCTTCTTCTTCCGTGGTGGAGTATAGTCACGTATCGCCTCCTCGGAAGGTATATCTGTTGCTTCTTTTTTAGCAATATAATATATCTGCCGGCAGGTTTTGGTTAGGATTATGTGCGCAAAGGCGTAATAATCATTTAAAAACACCTTATGCAAGGCTCTAAAAAGACTTTCATCTGATCTAGTCTATTCTTTATTGTCATTTTCTCCCTTTAAACCTAGCAAGCTAAATAACATACTTGTTGATACGAGATCCGTCCCATCATTATCTTTGTACTTATTACTGTCGTTCCTATCTACTGATATATGTTGTGTTAAGTTAGAATACGTGTGTGTGTTACTATTGTTCCTATTATAAGAATATAATAATCCCCAAACTTATAAAATTGCATAATATACTTAGTTTCGCACATTGATTAGTTAATATTATTTTCGTTATCATTCGTCTCACTGTTAAACAGAATATGAATAAATGCAATATTCGCACTCAAATCTCATACAAGAGTTTTACGCGAGTAGGCTTTTATTTATATTCAATATATATTACTTTACTGTGTATATTGTTATATCTTATAAAAGTGTAATAAATAAAATTATTATTATTATTATTTTAAACTTTTACCAAGAAGAGTATACCTAATTTTTTTTTAATATTTTGTATACACAGAAGAACACAATTATGTAGAATAAAATAAAATAAAAATCAGTGTAATAAAAGTCTTACAAAAATTCCATATCTCTTTCGACCCCTACAAACTTCAATTGCTCTGTGGGGCCATATCTATAATCGAAGAATAATTCCTCCCCAGGCTGTATAGGCCTCTTGGCAAATATTCCAATTGTATGGTCACCGTTAACCATCATTACTTTGGCATAAAAATTTGAATTGATGGAATGATTCACAAAACAGATTTTGTTTCCTTTTCGAGTTGCGTTCACTACAAAATCATTGTTGAGGTTGAACAGAAGGATGCACATATACTTGTCATACACTTTTCCTCTTCTATCAGCTTCATGTGATATAATTTTCTTATAATATTTCGAGACAAATTCATTCTCCCGTGTGCTATCTTTTAAGAAAATAGGTAACCCAACCAGCAACATCTAATTGAGCCATTAAAAAATGTTTGTGTAATCCTCGTTGGACACTAACATTTTTGCAGGTTATCTTAGAAATATCAAATTGATCAGCGCCACAAGTTTGGCAAAGATCAGGATCACATTTTCGAACAGCCAGAAACGGAGACACTGCTTGGTGTTACATTGGGCTTTACACTGACAACATGGAAATCAATTTTGGCAGTCTGAACTGAACTGCACTAGCAAAACTTCTCACAAAAGTTCTGAGCTCCAGTGCAAGGACAATTATAATCACAGTTATGTCTAGAATGATCACAGGGTGTCAAGTTAGACAGGGTTACTATTCGACTCCTTTCTTAACTGTATTTTTCGGCAGACCAGACGTTACTTCTACTTCTTCTTCCGTGGTGGAGTATAGTCAGGTATTGCCTCCTCGGAAAGTATATCTGCTGCTTTTTTTTAGCGAAATAATATATCTGTTGGAAGGTTTTGGTTAACATTATTTGCTCAATGGCATAATAATTATTTAGAAACACCTTATGCAAGGCTCTAAAAAGACTTTCATCTGATCTAGTCTATTCTTTATTGTCATTTTCTCCCTTTAAACCCAGCAAGCTAAATGACATAGTTGTTGATACGAGATCCGTCCCATCATTATCTTTGTACTTATTACTGTTGTTCCTATCTTTTGATGTTGTGTTAAATTAGAATACGTGTGTGTTACTATTGTTCCTATTATAAGAATATAATAATCCCCAAACTTATAAAATTGCATAATATATTTAGTTTCGCACATTGATTAGTTAATATTATTTTCGTTATCACTCGTCTCACTGTGAAACAGAATATGAATAAATGCAATATTCGCACTCAAATCTCATGCAAGAGTTTTACGCGAGTAGGCTTTTATTTATATTCAATTCAAATTGTATGGTCACCGTTAACCATCATTACTTTGGCATAACAATTTCAATTGATGGAATGATTCACAAAACGGATTTTGTTTCCTTTTCGAGTTGCGATTACTACAAAATCATTGTTGAGGTTGAACAGAAGGATGCACATATACTTGTCATACACTTTTTCTCTTCTATCAGCTTCATGTGATATAGTTTTCTTATAATATTCCGAGACAAATTCATTCTTCCGTGCGTTATCTTTTAAGAAAATAGGTAACCCAACCAGCAACATCTAATTGAGCCATTAAAAAATTGTTGTGTAATCCTCGTTGGACACAACATTTTTGCAGATTATCTTAGAAATATCAAATTGATCAGCGCCACAAGTTTGAAAAAGATCAGGATCACATTTTCGAACAGCCAGATAACGGAGACACTGCTTAGTGTTACATTGGGCTTTACACCGACAACATGGAAACCTATTTTGGCAGTCTGAACTGAACTGCACTGGCAAAACTTCTCACAAAAGTTCTGAGCTCCAGTGCAAGAACAATTATAATCACAGTTATGTCTAGGATGATCACAGGGTGTCAAGTTAGACATGGTTACTATTCGACTTCTTTCTTAACTGTATTTTTCGGCAGACCAGACGTTGCTTCTTCTTCTTCTTCCGTGGTGGAGTATAGTCAGGTATTGCCTCCTCGCAAAGTATATCTGCTGCTTTTTTTTTTAGCGAAATAATATATCTGTTGGAAGGTTTTGGTTAACATTATTTGCTCAATGGCGTAATAATTATTTAAAAACACCTTATGCAAGGCTCTACAAAGACTTTCATCTGTTCCAGTATATTCTTTATTGTCATTTTCTCCCATTAAGCCCAGCAAGCTAAATGAAGTAGTTGTTGATACGGGATCCGTCCCATCATTATCTTTGTACTTATTACTGTCGTTACTATCTTCTGATCTGGCTCCGTTCCCAGAATCCGCCCTGCTGTTTGAAAATCTTTCTAAAATTTGAAACGCCATCAATTTTAATCATTCATCAGATATTCCACTTTTCCTTTCAGAAACTCTATGTGTTCTATTGAATCCTTGTTGATTTCCCTTAAAATTTTGCCTTCCGAACTCATGGATACTTCTTTTTTAAAGCCAATTATGGTATCTCTATCTTGTAGAAGATCAATTTGTAGGTTATCATTACAAAAATCTTGCTTATCATAACATTTTTTACCCTTTTTTGTAGCACAACTATTCACAGCCCTACAAAATACATTTTTTGTCGTGGTGCCTGGAAAATACGAACTAATTTAGGGGTATTTCTGATGTGCTGGTTCCAAAAATAACTCGCTTTTTTCCCTAGCAGCTCTAGTTTTTGAGACACACCATGGTGAAATTTATTACTTATACGAATAATAATATCAAAATCAAAATAACTAAATATTTAGGAGAACAAAATTGTATGTTCTTACCTGAAATTAGAATGTAATTATTAGTCTTCTTTATAATTCTCGGTATTCCCATTACTGTACAAATCTACCTACCTAACCGGAAACAACCCTAGTCCCCACCCTATTTCATTTATCTGTAACAGGGTTTCCCGTATCTCTGCCTGTATCTCACAGTTCACTGTAGTATTGTGCTTTCGTGTGATAACTGTGTACTAATTTGCTTTAAATTGTTGCATGAATATTAAAAATTCGAATTACAACAATGGCTTCTACAAGCAGACGGAATTATGTGAACCACACAGATGTTTTTTGTTATATTTGTGGCGAGTACTCTTTCAAGGGAAGTAGAAAACCCATATCTGACTTTATAAAAAGAGCATATTTAGCTTATTTTGGCGTCCAGTTAGGGAGACCAGGATAAATCATGGGCACCACATTTCGTATGCAAAACATGTGTAGAACATTTGCGACAGTAGACAAACGGAAAGAGAACGTGCTTAAAATTTGGAATACCTATTGTATGGAGGGGAGCCAAAAAAACCATCATGATGACTGCTATTTTTGTTCTGTCAGCATCAAAGGCATTAATCGCAATAACCGGTATAAATGGACATACCCTAACATGGAGTCAGCAAGAAGAACTCTTCCTTATTCTGAAGAAATACCTATTTCAATGTTCAGTAACTTGCTACGCTTCTGGAGTATGACTCAGATACATCGACTGACGAGGTGCAGTTCAACAAATGTGAAAGTGACAGTAATTTTGAAGGACCTTCAACAAGTCCCCAACGTTTCAGTCAACAAGAGCTCAATGATCTTGTTAGAGATATGAACCTCTCAAAGGAGTCATCAGAATTGCTTGCTTCCACATTAAATGAAAAGAACTTACTGTGTCCAAGTACTAATATTACATGTACATTTTATCGTACCAGAGAGAAAGATCTGCTGCCGTATGTCTCTAAAGAAAATAACTTAGTGTTTTTTAATGACATAAGAGGTCTCTTGGAGAAGATGGGGTTAACAGAATACACGCCAAGTGAATGGCGTCTTTTTATAGACAGTTCTTCCCGACGTTCAAAATGTGTATTTTTACACAATGGTAATAAACATGGTTCTATACCTATTGGACATTCCACCACTATGAAAGAGGAATACGCGACAATATCATTGGTCCTGAAAAAAATCAAGCATGAAGAGCATCAGTGGTCGATTTGTGTCGATCTAAAAATAGTAATCTTTCTCCTCGGGCAACAAAGTGGATACACAAAATATCCTTGTTTTTTATGCTTGTGGGACAGCAGAGCTAAGGCCCAGCACTGGATTACCAGAAATTGGCCTTTAAGAAATTCTTTAGTTCAAGGAGAACACAACGTTCTTAACGAACCGTTGGTTGACAGAAACAAAATCATGTTACATATCAAGCTGGATCTTATGAAGCAATTTGTTAAGGCTTTGCCTCGAGATGGACCTTGTTTTGAGTATTTGACATTTAAATTTCCAAGGCTGCAGAGAAAAAGGAATATTTGATGGTCCTCAGATAAGACAACTTATAAAGGACCCGACATCAATGAACGAGCTTGAATCTAATGCCTGGTGCTCTTTTGTTAAAGTAATTAAAAATTTTCTTGGAAAACATAAAGCAGAGAATTACGTCGAATTAGTAGAATAGATGCTTTCTAACTTTCACACACTCGGATGTAATATGAGCATTATGGTCCATTACCTTCACAGCCACTTGGACCATTTTCCAGAAAATTTAGGTGCTGTTAGTGAAGAACAAGGGGAAAGATTTCACCAAGACATCCGCATTATGGAAGAAAGGTACCAAAGAAGATGGGATACCCACATGATGGCCGATTACTGCTAGAATTTTCAGCGGGACTGTTCTGGTAAACCTCACACAAGGAAATCTTATAAAAGGAAATTTTTAAGTGATGATTGAAAGTTGCATATGTATATATTTTTTTTTCTGTTAAATAAATACCTTCTACCCACTTTTTTTTTGTGTTTCAGTTGAAAGTTGTAATCAAATAGTAATATTTTAAAACTTATATAACAAAACATTATATCTAATTTTAGCGAATTGTTCCTACATAGGGCAGAAAATAGTAAATTTCGAAAAGTAGATCTGATAGAACAAATCTGACGGCATTTTTGGATTAGGCACCCCAAAATTACTTAGTTAAACTTAACAAATCCCAGGCACTAAAATGTGTGTTGGCCGAAAGAATGTTTCACAATTTACACATTTTACTTTTTTAGTAATAGCAGGTTTTTTATACAATCTACACTGGTTTTCTAAACACACAACCACATCAGCCATCTTGCATTTTTTTTATTGGAACGTATTTTTAAAAACTACCTTTTAAAACTAAATTATCTGTTACTTGGTTAATAGAGTTCTTAATTTGGAAAATCAAGACTAAAAAAATTTTAAAATAAAAGATTAGCCATAACAAATGATTTAATTTACAATAACAAAAAATTGGAACCAGTGTATTAATTAATAGAAAACAGTAGAGTTAGATTTCATCCTCGTTTAAATATTAGGTATACCGTTATTTATCGGAAATTTTCTACTAGTTTCTGGGCATATCAATTCCCTATTGATAATATCAACTTCTAGCAATACATGGTGTACTTTTTTTAAAAACTCATGGTCATTTTATCGATAACCTCTTTCGGTAAATTTTCTAGCTGTCCAATACTTTCAGCAGCATTATATAAAACAGGCCAAATCCAATTTTGGTATCATTTTTTTCGACAAAATCTGGATTGAAATCCATTTCAGAGACTCTTACGTCGGAAGCGCTTATACCAAGTGGATAACCAACGCTGACTCCGTTCATGCATTTTGAAGTCAACATATTGTGGGTGAGTAGCTTCATCTTATATTTTTTTAAACTTTTAAATATTTTACATATAACATGTTGATATGTGCACTTCTGTCTATGTAATATAGATGGTATCCTGTTCTGTGTCTTGTATTAAAAAGAGTTTTGTTGTAATAAAACGTTGTTGTACTCTCGAAATCCATCTAATCATTTTGACTTACGAAAACCACAAAACAACTACGAAAACCCCATATCAAATATTTCGTCAATTACTTTGAGTACTTTTCCATTACTCTCTTTTTCACATTCTTCCGCTTGTTTAGCTTTGGCGGCCATTTTCTCCTTTACCACGTCCAAAAGCATGTAACAGTCTGAACCATAAGGTTCTGTGAACGGTTTCAAATCTGAACCTCTTCTCTTCTGTAAGTTTAGACCTGGATGACACACTTGTAGTCGATGTAAGAAGCAGTCATACTTGAAGCACCGTCTACAAAATAAAGTATGGAATGAATACTCTCGCGGTACAGATACTGCATTTGGTCCATCGATATTGGGATCAGTTCTTTCAGTTAATTCTGTATACTTATCTCTTAACTCTTCAGGACCGCCTTTATCTGGAAATTGGAGTGATATAACTTGAATTATCACAAATGCAGGAAACTACAGCTCATCTTTTCTTTACTTTTTCATCTTCATCCTGTTCTTTTTGTTTCTTGTCCTTTTCTTCTTTCTTATCTTTATCTTCTCCTTTTTTCTCTGGTTTGCCCTTTTTTATACTGCATCAAAGCGTGAACCAATTCAATAGATAATTCGTCATCAATGAAACCAGATTCACGATCTCCATATACTTTACCATCCTAGTTTTTAACGAGTTCCTCGATAAATATACAATCCTGATCCAAAATTTCATCACCCATATAAGGATCATTGTGTAAAATGGTTTCATCTATTACCATACAATTTTGTTGAATTGGGAGTGACTGCATTTATGATTTTTATCGCTACCACTTGCATCTCACCTTTATCCCCAATAACTTCTGCATTCTTCATATAAGTAATGGGTAGGTAATTCTAGTGTTGATATCCAAAAGGCTTTACTCTCAGTCCATCTTTTTTCAGTTACTTTGTTGCGATTTTGGCTCCAGGCCAACTTAACATCACCAGCTCTTTTATACATCTTCTGCTGTCTTAAATGCATATATTCTTGTTTCACCCTTTTCTCCCAATTCGCACTAATCTTTGCTTTGGCCATTTTTCTTTATTTTCTATTTATAATTAAAATTTTATCCGTAATTCGTCGAAAAGAGAAATTGCAATCTTTACTTCAGATAATTGTCAACACTGTGACGTCTTAGGAGACCTTGATCACGTATTGTTTGGCTGTGCCAAATACAAAGATGCCTCAACTAAGCTTATTAAAAATATTATTCAAAATTGTAACATTTATGCTCGTATTGGTTTATTACACAGTAGTCAATTAGATCAAGGAAGATATGTGTATGATAGTATTGTTAATTTTTTAAACGATACTAAAATTAAACTGCAGGTTAACTTTGTAACCCCTTTGTCTTTCCTTATGTTAGTTCTCCCTGTCTACCGAGGTCTTTCCTGTATTGTCAGAGTTATAACAATGTCCTGAACGACCCCAGGACGAGAAGTGTGTGTCCCTGTCTATCCCTATCGTTTTTCTTCATGTTAATTCCCATTTTTCGAATTTAGGTTTAGTTACTTATAGCGACTGGCTGCATGGTCTACGATCCAACGCAAAAAAGAACAGTAAGTATGGTTTAAAAAAATCCTCATTTATTTAAAGAACCATGTTATGCATATAATCAACAAACATAAAAATGTCGGTCGATTATTCTTACGGTAATTGGAAAATTGTTACACTAAAATTTTAAAAATTCAAAATCTATAAAAGAAATTAGTAAAGCTGGTATCAACAGGAAAACAGTAGAAATAAATAATATACAGGATGTTAATAATTTAACTGACGATTCTATTTCAAAAGGCATGGGGTATATTGCTTATGTTCCTAAACACCTAACCGAACGGCGTGGGGTTATTAAAGGGGTTGATACACACCTTCCTACGAGAAAATCAAAATAAATTAATTGAACCTTGATTGCGTCACATGGGTTGCCACAGGGCTCAGTTATCAGTTCCCTTCTGTTCAATATTTACACAAGTGACTTTTTAGTTAAGATTAATTGCAAAGTTGTGCAATATACTGCAGATTTTGTTGTATATTGTGAAGAAGAGAAACTGGGTAGTTGTATTCAGACCTTAGGCGTGTTCATGACGAAAGCTGTAGACTGCTGAAATTTAAAAACATCTCTCCGGTTAAAACGGTTGCGTGAATTTGTACACGACACCGACTACCCAAAAACTGAATAATTTAAATTGTATAATAACATCAATGAATAGAATTAGCGATGTATACAAAAGCTCGCGTTGCTAACGAAAAAAACGTTAAGACAATACTGAAAGAAAAACGAGGTATAGTGTAAATTGGTGTATATAAATTTTGATTTTAGGTATACCTCAGTGAGGCATGAGCCAAATTGCCACAGTAAAAAAAGCTCGTCTCCAAATAATACTGAGATAGAGAGCGGGAGTGTGCAACCCCGCTTATTTTATTTTTAATTTACCATCAATGGCTATCTCCGTCAAAACAGCTGTTAAATATCCGGAAATATTGCTCAATCAAAAATTGTAATGGAAAGAACAAGTACAATCGGTAGTAAAAATATCTGATGTGGCCAGCACACCAGTATATCATCCTAATGTAAAAAATCATTCTATTTAATTCTTCACTTACCTCAATTAAATTTTAATAACGTACCTTGAAATGTATCATTAAAATTTTTAAATAATTAATTATCAGCGTCATTCGATAATATCAATAATAATTCATGCCATATACTTTATCAATTTTTTCTTATTGACATTGACATTTTTGTAACTAAATTAGACATTTCAAATGTCAAACTATTAAATTTATCCTAACCCCATTTTATGAGGTCAAATGTGTCAGTTTACATCAGCATTATTTAAGTACTTGGAAAATATATTTTATTGGCTTGATATAGTAGACATGATTTATAATCTTTCACAAAAAATACATTTTTTTGCAAAGGCAAATACAAAAAAGTTTGGGTCGTGGACCTCCTTTCACATGACCAATTTTACTCTGTAACGATAATTTTAACAAATTATGGTTACGAACTTGATATCCTGTTTTAAATCGAAATGTCCTGATTTTGGTTCATGCGCGAATCAATCATTTGACGAGTGCACGGGCAGAACAGAACGGAAGAGTCTTTGGGTGTTCTTCGAGTAGGGAGGTGAGCGTAGCATTTTAATGTCGTCAAATTATTAATTTAAAGTATTTAATAATTAGTACAATTTCATTTTACCAATTTGAGCATGTAGGGTATTCCTATGTTCTTGATAAAGTAATTATTTCCTTATATAGGCTTTAATATCGATTTTTATCGAGTTATATTAGTTTAATGTAAAGCTCGTTGGCTAATCGCCATATTTGCGCATCCTTTACATTTAACTAAATTCATGAGTTTGGATCACCTTACTGGCTCTATAGATGAAATTTATATCGTTTATCGTATCTTATTAATAATTATCTTATCGTACCGCGTAAATTAGCATTATTGTTGCTAATTTGCTACCCTCACTTACCTCTTGGACTCAAGTCCTTTTTTCTTCCTGCTGAAGAACACGCAAAGCCTCGTCGTGACTAAAAAGTCTGTCTGTTTTGATGTCAGTTAATTACATTTTTCTTTATTATTACAAAGCTACATATTTTGAATTTACGGATTCATAAAGGCTGTTGCCTAGATTTTTAGCTAGTATTAACGTATTGAAGACGATTAACTTGATTTCTTAAAGTTTATTAGACCGATTTTTACCGTAAATAACGTTTATAACTTAAAGTACCGCACCACTTATCTTTTCTGTGGAAATTAATAGAATTTATTTAAATAATAAATTATTCATTATCTCTCAAATAATAATTAATAGAATTTATTTTAGTGAAAATTCATATAATTTATTTAAATAATAAATTATTCACTATCTTTATCTAAAAATTAATATAATTTATCTAAAAGGTAAAGAAGTATCTTTCTGCTTTCCTGTTATACTGTTACACGGTGTGACACTGAAATAAATCACTATATTTCAGTTGCAGAACCCATATTTATTTTTTCCTCTTTTATATTTGTTTAAGCACATTTATTAAATTGTGTTTCAAAAATTTATTGTCGGGTATTAATTTTTCCTTTGGATGAAGGTATATATTTATGTTTGGTAAACCTTATAATTTATTCCAATTGGCATAATTATTATAAATAATTAATATCGTAATTCTTAAGAGTTATCTTAGTGTTTTTTTTATTTTTTTTACCTTAAATTCATTTTTTAAATTGAATTAATTAAACCATAATTTATTACTTACAAGTTGAGTAATTTTTTGATTAAGTAATTATCTTTTTACTATTTTTGTCTCTTAACTATTTTTCTTATCAAGGAAAATAGCAGTGGCAACTGGTCAAATTTAGGCTGTCATATCTCAGTATTGGAGCATGGGACCCAAGCGATACTTAAAGGCGTAACTATCAGGACTAAATGAAGAAGTTTTTGCAGAAAAAAAATTGCGCTTGAAATTTGCGAAAAAAAAGTTGGAAAAATTAGTGCCCCCAGGTTATTTTTTAAACGATTTATAAAATATTTGCGAAACATTTTTTTTCAGAATCAGGTGGAAAATATAAGTTCACATTTCAAATTTCATCGAAAAATATTGGTTTTCTATAAAGTTACACCGTTTTGAAATTTTATTTTAGATTCATTTTTCACTTTGCAAATTTCAAAACGGTGTAACTTTATAGAAAACCAATATTTTTCGATGAAATTTGAAATGTGAACTTATATTTTCCACCTGATTCTGAAAAAAAAATGTTTCACAAATATTTTACAAATCGTTTAAAAAATAACCTGGGGGGCACTAATTTTTCCAACTTTTTTTCGCAAATTTCAAGCGCAATTTTTTTTCTGCAAAACTTCTTCATTTAGTCCTGATAGTTACGCCTTTAAGTATCGCTTGGGTTCCATGCTCCAATACTGAGATATGACATAGCCTAAATTTCACCAGCCGCCACTGGAAAATAGTATAACTTTTGTATAATTCAAACCTTTGGATTAAGTTGTTAGTATCTGTCGGCAATTTTCTCATCTAGAAAATTAACCGAGTAGTATTTTTTTTTAACTAATTCTATTAGTTGATTTCAGTACTGTTTATACACAGTAGTTTTTTTCTTTTGCCTTATTGTATTTTTTCGTTCAACCGTAGCTTCACCTATACATATTTTCTGTATTTGTTATTAATTTTGACTGGTAATTTTTCTTTTATGCTCGAGACCGAGAAGAAGGTTCAACTATAAATCCCATAGGACAGGGTATTTTTTTTGTTGGTTGAAATAACCATTTAGATCAGCAGTAGCCGTTGTTCCCCTAGGAGTTTGCAGTCTATATATCCTCACCAGGAAACTGTCCGCCGAGTTATAGTTCGAGAAGGAACAAGACGATCAACCTGGAGAGACTCTATTGACCTAGTTTGGAACAAGGTACTGTCTGTCTGTCTGTTTATAAAATCTATAACCTGCCAGGTCTTATCTTTCATCGTACCAGCCAAAGTATTAAATTTTGTAAATGTTGGGGTAGTTGCGGGGAAGGAAAAAATACAATCCCATTGGTCATATTTTTTTTTGTTCTGCTTCACAGTTTTAGTTTTCCCTATTGTTGTTCGATATAATTTTTCTCCCTTCAGGCAAATGTTGAAACCATTTATACTTTTTCTGTGGTAAATAATTTTTTTATTTAATTTGTAATATATTTGTTTTTATTAAAATTCTGTTTTTTATTTTTCTAAGAGGGACGGGTCTGTTCTCACATTCTCGAGTTTGTTGGATTGATACCAGTAACTATTGTTATTAATATTTTTATTGATAACATGGCGCCCAATTCTCTTGTCTTTTAGTTAATTTAATATCAAATAAAAAAAGTAGTTACGGGAATCATCCAGCATTCTATAAGTGATATTTCATAAGGTTAAACTACAGTAATCACTATTTAACTTTGTTGATAAATAAGGCTAAAAGCATCTTTGAAAATATTTATCAACATTTAACAACTGTCCTGACCTACGAACCCACCGAAATCACTGAGCAGCCGACAGGCAACATAAAAACTTAACCAATTGGACCACTCATTGTTTATGAGAGGCCTAATAAAACAGGTAATTATAAATTATATCTTAGGGTGGTTACAACTCATCATCGAATTTATCATTGTCTTTGGCCTTCAGAACATGTGTACCAAATTTGAAAGCTTTATCTCAAAAACTGTGGCTGTTATCGCGACATGCATAAACTCGTTTCTCATTATAAATCGTCGAGATTCGTCCAGAAATGCATTAAAAATTTTTAATTTTTTTTCCGAAATTGTACCTTTTTTCTTCTTTCATTATCTCTCCTCTGGTGGTACCACACTCACCAAATTTAATGTGTCACCTAAAATGTTGTTGACAATCTTAACTGCCAAATTTGGGAAGTCTCCCATTAGTATTTTTTGAGTTATCGCGGATACACACATACACACACACACATGCACCGACAGACATCATTTGGAAAATAGTCAAAATGGATTCAGGAGGGTTCAAAACGTATATATCAATCAAAATCTCGAGGTCGAAAAAAAAATCACGATTACTATATATACTTCCTTATATTAGGTATAAGAAAGTAAAAAAGCGAAAAGGCGATCAGTCTTATTTGCATATGAAGTAAAGTAGCATACGCACCGACTGTTGCATGAGAATCTGCTAATTTACTTCGACAAGGACTAACAATAACCTCACACAGACAACGATAGACACACACAGGAAGCAGATGAACCTACTTTAGCATTAAGAATGCAGTTAAGCTCTAAATTTATCCTCAAGCCCATTCGTCTACAAACCTTTCCCATTATAATATATATATATATATATATATATATATATATATATATATATATATATATATATATATATATATATATATATATATATATATATATGTTGTCGTCGTCCATTCAGGGATACTTGCTCCCACTTGGGTCGTCTTCATCTGACCCTATGCTTACTGCTCTTCGTTTTCGGATACCCTTTGTGGGATCAGCACCTGGCACAGAATGTGTAACAGCTGACATCAGTGTAACAAACCATGCCTTGTATTGTAAATGTACACTTCTATATAGCATCACAATATTTAATAAACAATAATAATTAATTATAAACATTTATCGAAATTGAAAATTATGTATATGACAATAAGGCCACGATCGACATGTTACAAACAACTTATGTGTATGTAATCGCCAACATTCGAGGATTATATTTTTTATATTGTTCTATATTTTAGGTTTCATAAGACACAACACTCTTACCCACCAAAGTGTTACGTTTTTCTCTTGCAAACTAAAATGACACTAATATTTTAGAGACCTTTGCTTTATTTATAAAAATATATCATTTTATTCAAACGTAATGTTGAACATATTGAGGTCTTCGAATGAAGCAGCGCCCCCTTGTTTCAAGATTTGTAACATGTCAGACAGTTCGTGCGGCTGTGGTTGAGAAGGAGGTCCTGAATCACTAGAACCTGGACTGGACTCGGATGTTTGGGCCGATCCTTGCCAGCTGGTACTGATAAGGGGCTGGGGTCGCTCCAGTTCCTGCCCCAGAACCACCACTTAACTGTGTGTAAGTAGGACCAGGAGATAGCGGATTGGGTTGATTATACTGATATCCTTCAGGAACCGGCTGAGTCTGTCGTAAGCTCCACACAGCAGCTGCTGGTATTGGACTAGTGGTGCTGCTTTTATTCGACCTTGCTAATACACTAGCATTCTGTTACCTGCACTGGTTTGCGAGGGAGAGCCATAAGTAATAGGGGATGCTGTTGGCTCGTAATTAGTGTACACGTTTTGGCCACTACTTGGTCGTGCTACTTGCCACGGGTCTGCAAGCAAACGGGGGAAACGGAAACTTACTTTGATGTGTGCCTCGGAAAGCATGTGGGCGTAGATACCAGTATCTCGTCTTTATAAACTATAATCCAAACCTGGTTGCTAATAGAGCTAACTCGGTCGGATTTTTCGGCAGTAGTTTCGCCAGAAGGATGAAGGCATTTGGCAGTTGTATTTATACAAACAATATATTCCACATCGTCTGTGTACAGGTTTAGGAACGAGAATTCACTTGTTCGCAACCATACTCATCCTCGGTTTTTTGCACGAAAACGATACATCACCGACAATACATGACCTTTCAGCGTGAGAACTTGCTCAAAGCTATTTTTCATATGTGCTTGATCATCGGGATAAAACAAATCAAAGCAACTTTTGCCTGGTAATTCTAGAGGTGAATATCCGAGTAAACCAATCACTCGATAGTCGACAAATGTAACTTCCCACTGAATGTCGAGAAATAGTTTCAGCATTACTACACGATCCGGATGTGTCGCTTGTGTGGGGGATGGACGTTACTTACAAGCGACCAAAGGCAACCAAACAACAATGTGAAGAATGGATTTCGTCGTCTTCCTGCTGACATTTTAGCTGGTCACATGTTGGCGCCCCACGTTGTGCGCCAAATTTGTTACGCGCCCGAGGAAGGAATAAAAAATATATATCTTATTGGTACCTGGGACGGTTTCAACACAAAAGGTTAAACTCAGCCACATTCGACAAAATACAAAACTATTAACTATTAAAATCAGTGGGTTTGTACAACAATTTATTTTTCTCTCCAATTTACTCGCGGACGCTACTGGCAGATATGCAAACTTGCCAGCAGGCTCCCAATTGGCCTGGGTAACCAAACTACTAAGTCAAAATTCTAAGAATTAAAAGTGAACTAGGGTATAAAAAGGGAGAATTGAGAACAAATCTTAAAGCTTACATTTATTTCCCAAACAAGTTAACTGAAATCATACCACGATCTGGCAAAATAGCTGCATTAACCCCAATACCAGCCATTTGCGTCGTTTGCAATTTAAGCGAAGAATAAGTAACTAAGGTTTATTTTTTAAACCAAGTTTATCTTGTGTCTTATTGCAACGTACTTTATTGTTGCTTACTTAAGTGATAGTTTAACTTGTGATTTTAGGGAATTTGTTATGATGCTAACTTCTTTTTCAAAAATTTATAAAATTATAACCTTACTTTGCTCGGCTATTGTCAAGTCAACACGTGCAAGTCAAGTATTTGTTCTGTGCAGAGACAACTGTGGTGCTGTGCCTGTTTATTTATTACTTTACTCGTTTAGAAGATATTTATAAATATAAATATGGAAAACCATAATAATAATAAAAGAGGAAGATCCGCTAATTTTTCACTTGATGAAAAACTTTTGTTAATAAATACTGCCACAAAATATAAACATGTATTAGAAAATAAGCAAACTAATCATGTAACATCCCAAGAAAAATTAAATGTTTGAGTAAAAATAACTGAACAGTTTAACTCAGTAGCTCCAAATGGATGTTACAGGTCTGCGGAATGTCTGAAACGGTTTTATGAGAATGAAAAGAAAAAAGTGCGTAAGGTTGTTGCAGAGGAAAAGAAGGAAATCAATCTTACAGGTGATGGACCAAACGTTAAAGTGTCAAAAGATCCGTGTCATGATTTGGTATTATCCATTCTGAATGAAAAAACGGTCTATGGTTTAGAAAACCCTTTTGATGGTGATGGTATCTGCTTAACACAAGATGCAAGATCTTCCCATTCTAATGTAATATTAGAGTTTACGAATGAAAATTACTCTAACTTTAGCAATACTGAGTTGTGTCAAGATGTTACTGTGGAACAAAATATGGTAAATTATTAAATTTAAATTGTAATTATGAAATTGATTGTAATTGCCTTTTTTTAGTGTACAAGAATGATTATGCCTGCACATACTATTACTTCTCCTACACCATCGACTAGTACGGAAAATGAGTTGAAACATTCTGAAGTAAGTAAGTAAGTAAAATATTTAATTATACAGCATATTTACATTTTAAGTTTAACGATTCTTTATGAGCCTTTCTTAATTGAAAGAAAAAATATTCCAACATTATATAAAATGAATTACCTGTTGCAGAACACCTGGAAGAAATATAAAGCTACTGACTTACGTAAACCGATAAGCATATAGCACGATTTATAGATTGCCGGCCGCCCGCCCGTCCGTATACCGTATACCCGTAGAAAAGTTCAATAATAGCATATCCTTCAAACCATTTATAAATTACCTTATCCCCCTACCGTAGTCCTTCCGTCCGTAGAAAGTTGGTCAAGTTTCATGATTACGTTACGGGCTTACGGTAACCAATGGGATGACACGATTACAATCATGCGTAGTAACGTTGATAATGGCCGCATTAAGCAAGTGACAACTGCGTGATTAATTTGTGTTTATCACGTGTGCAGTGTGTTTGTATTCCATTATACTTTTGTGGATTTGTTTATTGTGTCATACTGCATAATGACTGGTAAGTTTTTGGTTTTTATAATTTAATATTTGTTTTATCTAAAATGCAACATTTCAGAACAAATAAATATAGAGCTGCTGATTGAATTAATTCAGCATTATCCTCACATTTATGATAAATCGTCGCAAAATTTTAAAAACGAGGAAATGAAGCAAATTAGTTATAAGCAAATTGCTGACACACTACAAATTTCTGGTAAGTAGTGATCATTTTTTAATTTCGATAAATAGAGAGCAAAACCTAATTTGCTTTATTTTAGTTAACGAAGTGATTCGTATATGGAAAAATCTCCGAGTCAGATTTGGCAGAGAAAGAAGAAAAGTGCCACAATCTGGTTCCAGTGCAGGAGACATTTCAGAATGGCCATATCTAAAAAATATGTAATTTTTGGAGAAGCATATAGTGGCAAGACGGTAAGTAAATTACTTTTTATAACTTATTTGCAATGATATTGCAATAAATGGTTAAACATTTTAATAAATTGGTGACTAATTTTGCACTGAAATGTTTAAACCGAAGAGGGTCTCTTACATAGTATAAAATATATTCATAACGTATTCAGCAAAAAGAAAAATAAAGATTGTGGCATCAAAATAAAGTGTTTGTGAGGTTCAGCTAATATTGACTAGCATTATTTACTTCACACATTAGACGTTATGTAAAATACCCCACTAAATATTAAATGTTTGCCTCATGACTGTGTAGTAAATAGCGATTGAAAGTATTTTGATAAACGTGGATTAGAAATTATTGTAATAATTTGTTGTTCAATGATAAACTCTATATTTTTGTTTCAGAACGTATTCTTCAACAAAACCATTGTCACGCTCACTAACTCCTGAGACTCCTCATATGCGTGAGTCTTTTGCTGAGGAAGACACTCAGCAATCTCAAGATGTTGAAGATAGACCTTCAACATCAAGAGTTTGTAGGGAGCCTACACCCTCAACATCGAGTGAAACTACAGAGGAAACTCCTACACCCTCAACATCACGGGAAACAACACCGTCAAGGTCTAGAGAACCAAGTTTAAAGAGGAAAAGAAATAAAAATCAAGAGGAGGCTATGAGTTTGGTAGAGGCAGCAAGAGCCATTACTAGCCAAATTAGTATGGTTCGATCTGACCAAAAAGAAAAACAACCGATCAATGCTAAGTTCGGGGAGTATATAGCCCATCGTTTAGATGAGTTACCACCAGATAGAGCCAAAAATATTAGAAAACAAATTGTTGATATTATTGAAAATAGTGAATAAAATATATTATTTTTCTATATGTATTTTATTTGAGTTTAAACTATAGTTAAATGTTCACAGAGAGGCAACGTTTTGTATAAATTATTTATTTATTTCGTACATTATTATTCTGGAAATTATCAAAATATAAAACATTCATAATTTTAAATCAAAACGATAAAGTTTTAGGCCCGGTCTTTTCATCTGCTAATAAAGTTCCGAATAGTTATTCGCCAAATTAGTTATTAGGAACATCTTATTCGCCAAATAACCACTGTGCGTCTTTCCACCCAGTGCTATTTGGCAAATAGTTATTTGACGAATATATTTTAAATTATACTGTTGGTAGTAGTAGAATGCACCTAATGTTGTGGAGTACTAGAAAAAAACACTCAGTGTTTCGCCGCACCTGTTTTACCTAGTCAATTTTAAAATTTCAAGCCAAACAAACAAGTCGACAGCGATTGGCTACCACGCGCTTAACACATCTAAGGGCAGAGCCTAAGCGAACATCGACCTAAGGTATAAATAGACCCATAATCCGGAAAGCAAGGCATTTTTTTCATCGAGCAGCGGTACGGGTTAGTTCTCCAGTCCATACGGGCATTGAACTCTATATTCTAACTGGAAGGGCGGCTACCGTCAAAAAGCATTGTAGGCGTTGAAGCATGTCGTGAGTGACAAAGACAGCTGCTATGTAGGTATTCCCATCCTTTTCAATCCCAGTACTTTTAGCAGCGTCAGTGTGAATATTTTAAGAAAATAGTTGAAACTTTTATTTACTACAAAAACAGTTGTCTTTTTTAAAACTATTAATAATGGTTATAAATTGTGTAGCATTCGGGTGCAATAATTTGGCCGATAAACGGAGCGTTGTACAGTTTCATGGGTAAGTTGTTAGACATAACCCTAGTTTTCCCTTGAAATTGTAACTCATTATTTTTCAGTTTTCCATTTAAACGCCCTTTACTATTGAAAGAGTGGATAAAAGCAATTAGGCGAGATAACTGGCAGCCTACGAAGTTTAGCAAATTGTGCAGTGACCACTTTCTAACATCGGACTATGAAGATATTGGTGAAAAAATTTACAGACGTTTAAAAGAAAGTGCCATTCCTAGTGTCTTTAAATTTCCTCAACATCTACAAAAGAAAATAGCACCCAGAAGAGTTCTTAAACGTTGCCTGCCAAATGATACAGTTGGAGAGAATAATTTGAATGAGGATCTGAATGAAAGCAGACTTTTATCAGTGGTAAATATTTATTATCAGCTTACATTATTTTATGTACAACTAATTAATTTCAGCAGACACCAATGATACAGGAGGAGGAGACGCAGATATCAGTAGGTTCACAAACGGACAAAATGGTTGAATCGCCAACAAAAATAATGCTTCGTAAAAAAATTAAAGTCCTGAACCAAAAAGTCAGACGCAAAGTTACAAAAATTTCTACTTTAAACGAACTTGTACAAGAGCTGAAACAGAATAATTGTACTACAGACAATCTAACTTCAGTAATGGAAAATTATTTTGAAGGAATTCCTCTAGAATGTCTACTGAATCAACACAGAAATGAAAGTACTGCCTCTTCGCATAGGAGGTACTCTGAAAAAATGAAGGAATTTGCTTTAACGTTATATTTTTATTCAGTGAAAGCTTATTCGTTTGTGCGTAATCATTTTATATTGCCCAATCCCAGAACGCTCCGAAGTTGGTTGTCAACTTTTAATTGCAAACCTGGATTTTTATATGAGGTTCTTGAGTTTCTTAAAAAAGAGTGTGAGGTGAAACCATACATAAAGGATTGTGCACTTATTTTTGATGCAATATCAATTCGTCAACGAATATCGTGGGACGAAAAGGAGGGAAAATATTCAGGATACTGCGATTATGGTGGAATTGTACCTACCAACACAGAAGATATAGCATCTGAAGCTCTATTATTTCAAATTGTGTCATATGAAAACCATTTTAAATGCCCAGTTGCATATTTTATTACAAACAAACTTTCTGCAGAACTACAGAGCCAACTATTACTTTCATGCATCAAAATGTTGTTTGATGTTGGAATAAGAGTACGCTCTATCACCTGTGACGGAACAGGCAGTAACTTATCGACTTTATCTAAGCTGGGTGCTACAATTACAGGGGTAACTTCAGCTTCTTTTAAACATCCTTCACTGGAAAATGATGCTACTTCGTTTAATATTTATGGCATATTAGATACATGCCATATGCTCAAATTGGCCAGAAATGCAATGGCTGAAAAAAAATTTATCATCAGAAGATGGGCCTATTAAATGGGATTATTTGGTGAAACTAAACAATATCCAAAATACAGAAGGTTTAAAGTTTGCCAATGCACTATCATCCTTGCATATCAATTATAAAAATAAAGTAATGAATGTGAGACTAGCGGCTCAAGCTTTAAGCAGTGGTGTAGCTGATGCGATTGATTATCTTCGAGCCGAGGGTCATCCTGATTTTCAAGGTTCAGAAGCCACCGTTGCATTTATCAGAATGATTGATAAAATATTCGATATCCTGAATTCCAGAAATCCTTTTGGTCGAGGCTTTAAGGCTCCAATTAGGACAGAATCTTTACATTATTTCCAGAACATAATTCATAATGCTAGTGAATACTTAAGATCCCTTAAAATCGATGGCATTCCTATTCTGAATCATCAAAGAAAAACATTTGCATTAGGTCTCATAGTGACAATGCAAAGTGCTTTAAATTTAGCTATAGATTTATTTAATAAAACAGAACGGCCATTGCGATATTTTTTAACCTACAAGGTATCACAGGATCATTTAGAACTTTTTTTCAGTTGCATAAGATCTCGCGGAGGATGGAATAACAATCCTGATAGTTTGCAATTGAAGTGGTCACTGAGACAGTTATTATTCAGGAATCAAGTGAAGCCAAGTGTCAATGCAAATTGTGTAGATCTCGGAAGTGTGTGTACACCAGCGTTTCAATTTAGATCTGAAAAACGAACATTACTCGGTAATAATATTAATTCTGATGACAAAGGTAGTGACAAAGATGAAGCCTTATTTGAATTAGTTCTTGAAGCCTTAAATTATCCTTTATCAAATTATCAACACAATATTATTTATTACATAAGTGGATTTATTGTCAAAAAACTTATAAAGATTATTACATGTCACTTCTGTATAGATATACTTTTTTATAAAAATTCTTATAATACTGACGATCACAATTATTGTGCAAGTTCAGCATTTAACAAAAAATTTACTAATTTCGTTTCTTCTGGTGGCTTAATATATGCTTCCGATGTTGTATATGACATTATAACTTTTGCCGAAAAACAATTTCGTATATTACACCTAAAAGAAAACAAAGAAAAGTTGTCCTTAAAAAAAATAATTCAAAGTGCCGCAGTACACCACTTTTCACAAAAATTAAATTTATTCATACCAAGTCATCCGGTAATTCAGGAGCACATTTTTGAGGATTTACACGAAATTCAATTAATTCGTCAAACTGTAAACCTTTACCTTAAATGCAGAATAAATGCTTATATAATTCGAAGTAACCAAGAAATTAAAGTAAAAACGATGGGACTTCGTCAAAAACTGACCAAATTAATATTATTTTGTGAATCAAAATCTCTAGTGAGTTCATAAGTTAAATAATATAATTTTTACTATTAAACCTATTATGTTTTTTTAATGTTTCTTCTATATTATTTGTTATGCCTTGTAAATATATTTAATTAAAATAGTTTGTATAAATAAATAAGTAAAATATAACTTAAATAATATATTTCTCTTAGTAAATGTTATAAAAAAAAATACTTCTTGTATTGAATAGTTTGTATGCTTTCTTAATAAAAATATTTTATTTTTATTTTATATTTTCATGATTAACAATTAATATAATTATGTGAACATGTAATATACCATTTATTTAGGTATTTTAGCTGTATAAGTTGAAAATGTACTTTTATTTTTTAATAAACAAATAAAAGTTTAATTTATTTTGTGTACTTTTAACCGGCACTCATGAGTAAGAAAGAGACAGAGATACCTACATTGTTGCGGGTTGCCTAACAAAGTGCCTGCTTCACAACACTGCATACTAGCCGCCCTTCCAGTTATGAAATATGGAGTTCAATGCATACGGGTGAGTCCTGATCTCCGTTGAGCATCAGTTCTCCAGACTAGTCTCCGTCGAGCGCTAGTGCAGTTCCGGTTCCGGTTGTGGTACAAGCTAGTGGATACACTGATCTCCGTCGAGCATCCGGTTACCACGTGGCTCTCTACAACAAACACGCTCACACGTGCTCTGCTTACTTAAACTCATCGTGCCTCAATTCTAAACTTTATTACAAGTAGTGATATTAATTCTAGTGACTCAAATCATTTAAATTACTTAAACGCGGATTCTAAAAAACTAGTGACTCCTGGATTACTTTTGGACTAAGGAATAGTGACTCCTGGATTACTTTTGGATTATCAGTGTTGTGTTTTAGTGTTCGCGTATGAAGCTCTCGCGAAACGGAGAACATTGAGTAATCAGCCAAACCTTTGGATCTGTCATAACGAATTAGAGTGACCAAACTTTTGAACACTAACTATCACGGGCTTTACCTAAGAGTTGTTTCTGACCCATCTAGAAAAAAGACAGTTTCATTTTTAACCTGTTTAATTTAATTTTATCATTGTAAAGAAGTGTAATCATATTTTATTCTTTAATTTCAACGTCAAATAAATAGAGTTAGTAACATTTAATTCTTTATTTGTTCCAACGGCTACAGGTAATTAATATAAACAATTTTAACTGTCTCAAGACGCGTTGGGTCATAACTAGTTGTTCCTTCGCCCTCTTGCCATCGGGGAAGCCTTCCAAATTAACTGATGTCTGTGTAAAACAGGAAGATTCGGTGTACGAAAAATAATTGAAAGCCGCTTTCTCTTTTAGTCATTTTAATTAATAAATTAATGAAACAGAGTAAATTTAACTTCAAGTCTCATGCTCTAACATTTAAAACAAAAATCGACCCTGAGCAAAAACCATCCTTAATAAGTTATCGGTAAACCTCCAAGGTCACTGGCGCCCAAAACGAACTTTAAAAAACATTATTTCGACGACTGAGCTTGTCGATTGTGAACCGAGAGGACGTAAAACCGATACACTAACTTCAATGTGTATCTTGACGCAAATATAAACGTAAAAGAGAAAACTATACAAATGGGTATGGCAAAGAATGAGATAGCAAGATATAATTCACGAGTTGGTCACTCTGTTTAGTTTCTGTTATGTGTTAGTGTTATGTCAACATTTGTCAACGTCAACCACACGCATCATAACCTTATTGTGATTCTATATTAAATACTGTAAAAATCTTTACAATGGAGAAACCAAAACGTGAGCGTGCCACAAATTTTAATAGTGAGGAAGTTAGAACTTTAATAAATATTGTATTGAAATATTCGCACGTTATTGAAAATAAGGAAACCGACGCTGTCACGTGGAAACAGAAAAACGAAATTTGGGAAACAGTGGCCGCCGAATTTAATGCCCTGTCTGGTTGTACATATAGAACAGGGAAAGTGTTGAGGCTAGAATATGATATAATGAAAAGAAATTTGAAGAAAAAGACCACAAAGAATAAACAAGAGTTATTTAAGACTGGTGGTGATACAGTGAAAGTTGAACCCCTCACCGATTATGAGGAGAAGTTATTGCAGGTCCTAACATTAAGTGTGGAGGGTTTACCTTCTCACAATGATAGTGATGGTATATTAGCTGCAGGTACATAGTAATTTATAGTGTAGTTTTTAATACGCAAAAAAATTACGTATTTTTTAATTATAACAGGTGGATGGGGTCGAAGTGAATATGAAATTGTCGAAGAAGAGTATCGTGAAAATGAAATACCACCAGATACCCCGGCAGGCCAGGCAGGACCAAGTGACTCTGATCCTATTTATGAAAATACCAACATAACTGTGGAATTAATAAAGGTATATTTTTTATATAAAATGCTGCTATTATTTTGACGAGTTCTATTGATTCTCAGAGTTATGCCGGTTGAAATTAAATCACTTTGTATGTATTTATGACACCTATATTATTAATATTTTTAGTCACCTACTACAACTAAGAAAAATCCAGAGAAGGAAAATGAAGATATATTGCTTGCAGAACTGCTTGTTGGAAATGATTCCGAAGACATTCAGAATGAAAATATACAAATATTAAAAAAAGAACGAGCCTGCTCATTATGTAAGAAAAACTTTTTTAATTGAATATACAACTCATAAATATATATGTTGCGATAATAATTTATCTCCGAATATCTTAATATCACATTTTACTGATTTACATAATATATTTTACGTCCATCTCTGCCGAACAGGGTATCGTGTATATGTTTCCTATCTAGGATGGTTTTTATTCGCAACTTGTATATATAGGTACATAATATAGTGAGCAAAAAGCACTAAATGACAAATTTTTTAAACACTACAGTAACTTACAAAAAATGGCATAAGTAGAAGTTGTTATTGTTATTGTTGTTATTATGCAGTTCTCTTTGCCCACCCAAAGTAAAAGTTAATAATTATATTGTTGATTAATATTACAGTCTGAAAAGAGGAAACGTGAGACACAGTCAAGCTCGTCAAAATGGAATCCAAGTTTTCTGAGGCAAGAAAAAAGCAAGCAACTTATTAATCCCACAAAAAAACGATGTGGCAGAAACGACTTAACAATAAAATTGGATACTTTAACAACAACAAGAAATGAGTTGCTTCAAATACAATTATCTTTGGCCCAAAATGAATTACGAATGTCACAGGAAAAACGTGAGCATGAACAAAAGAGACAGCAGTTAGAGATTGAAACGCTCGAACTGTGAAGAGAAAATGAAAAGAAAATAAATGAGATTCATTCTTTAACAATACATAAGTTAAAAAACGAAATAGGATAAATGAGATATTTTATAAGTAAAACAAATAATATGTAATTATAAAAATGTATAGAGAAATATAACATATGTGATAGCATTATTCTATAAAGGCTAATTCGGCAATAAAACATCAAAGAGAAATTAATTCATATTCTTCCACTCGTATAAAGATCACAGATCTGTTCATAATTTGTTGACACGCGTTACTTGTGCTTGTGGATGTGGAAGATGAAATATGGAATTTTCTTTCACGTTTTATTGTCGTGTAAGCTTTTATAGAATGATACTACTATACATAACTACTTAAAATGTGTTTTTATTTAATTATTATTTTCACTTAATTAAAATAAATGTACAGGGTAAAGTCACGCCACATTTGTATTTGATTTTGTACTAGTAACATAACTTATAGAATTGTTTCTATATGAGTGAGCTCATACATTTTAATATTTTAAAATAAATTGATATTTTTTTATTATGTGAGGTAAATGAATTTATATAAAAATCTGTCGATTATTCTTATACATAAATGAAACGAAATAAAAAATACGTTATAAGTAAATGATATTAATGTTTATTAAATATGAAGTAAACTCATAATAGAGTTGAAAAATAATTAATTAGTTCTCGACGAACTGCATTATCTCCAACAAGAATTACTGTTTCCTTCATTGTTTTCAAACATTTCCGGCACATCATCTGGAATTGCTCCATTTTCTTCACAAGCTATATTATGAAGTACTGCACAGGCAACTACAATATTTTGTGTTAATGTTATATGACAGCGTAGCCCTAATGTGAGAACTGGAAACTGACGCTTCCAAATCCCAAACAATCTTTCAACAACATTACGACTTCTTATCTGTGACTCATTATATAGATTTTCTGCTTCTGTATTTGGATTAGTAACTGGTGTCATTAGATATGATCGTACAGCATATCCACTGTCTGTAAGCAATACATTATATCCAAATCGTCCAGCTTCAAAGCTCATTTTTAATGCAGAATTGTCAAAAAGATGACTGTCATGAGCTGACCCCGGCCATCTGACAACCAAATCGGTAATTTTCAAATCAGCATTACAAACTGCCTGCACATTTAAGGAGAAGTAACCTTTCCTGTTTCTGAACACTTCAGCATTTTGTCCACCTTCAAGAAAAAGTAAGTAGGTAAATATAAGGATATAATTTTTTTATTTATCATTTAAAAATAAAAAAGTAGGTATCTACCTGGCGATTGTAGTTTAATATGTGTACAATCCAAAGCGCCTAACACCCTTGGAAATCGCGCAATTTCATAAAACTTTTGTATAGTTATATTTTTTTCGTAATCCGTTCGAGGCATGTAAATATATTGAGGTCGTAGATCCGCAATGGCATTTATCACTTGACTTATGATCTTACCAACTGTAGACTTATGAATACCTCCAAAATCTCCCGAGGTAATGTAAAAACTACCAGTTGCACAGAAACGTAACGTCAGTAAAAGTTGGTCGAGTGGTGAGATAGGTTGATTTCTAAAATAAAATAATATTGTAGTTTATAGGTACTTTATCTTCCCAGTTTTATGTGGCTCTTCCATCTTTAAGTAAATAATAACTTATGAATTAACATTTACCTTTGTGTCCGATGTAATAATCGTTCTCTTATTTGAGTTAATAACTTTGCAACAGTTTGTTTGGACAAACGAAATCTTTTAAAAAACTCATTATCGTCCTACATAATATGATCTGGTCGGTGGCGTACATTATATTCACGATTAGGATATACAGCTTCAACTAGTTCCTCCAAATCGATATTAAATAATATATCATTAATGTCCTCAAATATATCCATTATTTTACTAGCTGGTATAAACACTTTAATGAAAATCACAATTTTACTACGAAAGTTCTCTTAATTTTTATAGATGAAAACCAATTCTAGCGCTTAACAAACAACGAAAATAAGGTTAGGTTACGAGATCAACGCTGACATTCATATGTTCGTGTTCGGTCGGCTTCTTTCGTGTACACTTTATTTGACAAGTAACTTGTTATTAGCCGGTGTAAGTGGCTAATAAGTTATTCGTCAAATAACTCACTTTATTTATCGAATAACTATATTTGTAGATGAAAAGACACCAAATAAGCCAAATAAATGTTATGAGGAAGTTTATTTGGAGATGAAAAGACCGGGCCTTAAGTTAACAATTCAAAACAGCGTCAGGTCATCCAAATTTTATGGACCAACAACTTTAATCTTGCTGTTTCGAGGGCCTGTCTCGTTCTAGCCATGCCGCTAGTCGACCTCGTTCTAGCTTCGCCGCCGCTTAAAACCCACCCCGAATTCGTCGATGAACGCGCGGGGTCGAAGCTCTTCGTAAACAACTTTTTCTACCGCACAGTAGCGGCGCATTAAATAGCAATTACAAAAAAGTGATTGTTCATTAATTTAACTGATCGTTTATTAATTTTACTAAACGTTTCTTAAATTTACTGATCATTTACTAATTTTACTTATTGATTTATTAATTTAATTTACCGACCCTTTATTATTTTCACCGGTCGTATATTATAATACTGACCATCAGAAATACTAAAAGTGTACTGTCTATAAAATCAAAATACCGATCATTTAATCTGTACCCATAAAATAACACCAATTATCGCAGCTGCGATAGATTAAAAAAATTATGCCGTTATCCAAATTTGTTTGTTGTTTACTGAGGGTAAAAAAAGTTATGTTGTCAGAGGCATTTATTGATATTTATTCTGTGTGTGTGCGCGTGCGTGCGTGCGTGCGTGCGTGCGTGCGTGTGTGTGTGTGTGTGTGTGTGTGTGTGTCATTTAAGACACATTATCGAAATATTTAAAAATGTACCTACGTTAACACCATAAATTATAAATACAGATATTTCGTTCTTAACTTATATAACCTAAATCTATTACACACATGACTTTGGGCATTAATATACCTTTTACATATACGTTCTTAACCTACTTTATCTAAATTTATTACATATACAGTTTCAGGTATAATAAATACACCTTTTACATACTGAACTTATAAATTATTATTTTTGCCTTGCTTTTAATGCATTTAATACGTTGTGTTATATTAAATTATTTATTTATTTACTACTATTAATAGGTTTGTTTTAGGAGCAGCTTCGGGCTAGTTTGATACCAATCAGAAATATTCTTCCAGATAAGTATTAATAAATACATTGAGTTTTATATATAAGAAGCAGCTGAGTGAATATTTCAAATGTGTCCAAGGCTTCTGCTAGAACAAACCTAACATAAAGTACACGTTTTTTGTGTTGTATTTAACACTTTTATTTTTTTGTTTTTTTTTCATATAATTATTTTTTTGTGTCACATTTGACGCCTTTTTTTTGATTTTTGTTTTTTTTATATATATATTTTTTTGTGTGTTGTACTTGACACTTATTTGGTTTTGTTATACAGGGTGTCGGGAAAAATGAAGCCTATCCAGTAACCATGGATTTCTTGAGCAAAAATAATACGACTTTCACAATGCCATTTTTCATTTTAGAATTTAATGTTCGATATACAGGGTGTCAAAGTTTGAAGTTTAAAAATAATTTTTTTTAAATACCTCGAGTATTTCGTAAGATATATATTTAAAATTTGCTACAGTGCTTAAACTTAAAAAGTCACATCTTTTTTTAAGAAAAAAAAAACAAAAAATTAATTATCAAATATTCAAAATAGAGAGGTTCCAGTATCCACTGTACCCCCAGTTTTTTTAGTACCTGCGCCAATGACTCCCAAACTATCTTTTTTTAAGTTAACCATTCATTTTGGAATATTTTATGTCTCTTAACAAATTTCGAGAAAATGCTTCGTTTTAGAGATATGTTGAAAAGTATTGGTACCGTGGATTTGCATTTAGATAACTTCCATACATATCGTTAGCACTCGCGGTAAGCTGTGTGTTATGTGCAAATTGTTCATTAGATAAATGTGAATAAGATTGTCGAACCACTTGTGGAGAACCGGGATTGTTTTGCAATTGTCCAAGAATTAGTCCAAATTATCTAATTTGACCTGGAGAGGTAAGGCTGGGGCTGTCTCTGTCATGTATTTGCCCATATATATCACAAACTTTGTTTCTAACCGATTCTTGCTTTGGTGTCCCTCTTCCATAAATTGGTTCAGCTACACTTTGTTTCGATGAATAGTTAGGATTTAGAAGCTGTTTGTTCTGCGTTATTATTTTGTGATACGTATCTTCCAAATTGCCCGAAATGTTTATCTTTCATAATCATCTCTCTCTCTCTTATAACCAAATCCAAGATCTACTTGATTTTGGGGAGAAATTTGTTGTCTGTTTACATATTGAGGTTCTGGTGCCCTTTTTTGTCCGCCTGAATTGAGTGAGGCATTATCGTACGACATTCTTCTCGGAATAGCCTGTCTTTGATCATACAAAGGTTCCTGAATTTGTATGGAATCATGTCTTGTTAAGGCATATGGCACTTACTGCATCTCTTGGTTGTCTGTGGAGGTATTCGTCTTGTGGTCCATACTCTACTGTTTTTGTTTGGCGGTAACGCATATTAGGATTCGGGCCATAGAGAAGTTCCATGAAGTATAATAAATATCTTCATTTGTATTAGTGTCATAACTATACTGTCCATTTGGCATTTTATTGGTATATCCATAAATTTCGTTTCCATTTCTGGGAGTGTATGGTAAGAATACATCATCTTGTTCGATTATTTTCAATTCTGCGTCGCTGAGTAGGACTTTGCGTAAAACCATTTTTTGTAGGCCAGGATTGTAACTTTGAGTTTAATCTCTAGAGCTAGAAAAACTAACTTTTTTATTTTGGAGATCCTCTGTCAATTTTCAAGCAGGTGTATTTAAGCTGGCCCTTTTAAAAATAGGCTTGCACAGATTGGTATTGTAATTTTCATAATTTCTAGGTGTACCTTCTATAGTTCTTCTTTCTGGGGCATTTCTCCTAAAATTTGTTGGATAATTGATAATTGGTAATTGCTGATTTACCACTGCTCTACCTTCAGATATGGAATCTGTCGGCATTCTTCCATAAGAATTTTCTGAAGCTTCCTTAACTTTATTAGGTCATGGACCCTATGGTAAACTGAGGCTTCTTTTACTATTTCTATGAGATGTAGGTGATACGGCATCATTTGCATTTCATAGAGATGAATATCAAAATTTTCTTGCTCTCTGAGTTTCTTTATTTCTTTCCAGTAGTACGCCTCTACACTTTTTCTCACATCTTCTTTTTGCGGAGAAGATATTAAATAAAGATGGAGATATCTTAAGATCTACATGTGTGGGGGATCGAGCACTTTGTGGCCTCAATGGAGAAGAAGAACGGTTTATCAATACACTATTTGGTGTCGGTGTTCTCGTATTAGAAGAATTTACATCCACCATGGCATTGGTGATGATTTTTTCTTGATTTCCTATCAAAAACCTCTCCTTGATTCTTTCTGTGCTTTGAATAAAAATAGTCAAGATCTTCTGAAGTCGGAGAAATTGAACTTAATCCCTTGCTGTTAAACGCAGGTGAATGTTGGCTAATCCTCTGCTTCGTAAGACTGTTTGTACGTGAATTTGGTCCTTCTGGAGACCTTCGAGTATATATTTTCGATATTGTTGGCTTTGATGAAAGAGAACTAATTTCGAATGAATGTTCGTTTAGTTCGTTGTTAATATTATCGGGATAGTCGGTATCGATTTCAAGTTTTTGCTGACTGGGGAGAATTAGATAAAATTATGTTAGTCTTTCTTGTAGGTGTGGGTGATTTTGTAGGATTTAATAATTGAGTCGCTTATTTTTTTCACTCTTGGTGATAATGGCATTATTTCCCTATTTGGAGGTAATTTTAATTTCGTTGGTTCAAAGGAGGGAGACCTTGGAGGTTTCTGTATACCCCTTACATCATTAGTTTTTGATGGTACTCGTAGCACTCTTCTACTCCATCTCTGAAAATATTCAAGAATATCAAAAACAGTTCCATAGGTTTCCTTAAAATATGGCTTTTGTCTCTGTTTTGTCAGGTAATGTAGGTTTTGGACTTATTATTGGTTTTTTTCACAGGCAAAGTTTCATTATTTTGAAACGGATTTGGTAACGATCTTTCGGAATTTATAGGAACGAGAGCTTTTGGATTTACTAGCCAAACATCTTGTCGTAATTCTTGTGCCCTTGGAGAAGTGTTCCTACTATTGCCATTATTATTTTCACCAAACCTAATAGACTTGAAAGTGTTTACATTATCATTTATAGTTTCGTAATCATCTCGAAATATTTATTCCTTGTGTATGGCAGCAAGTATATCATTTCTGTAGATATTTGACATGTCCGACTCTAAAGTGCTAGCTGATGAATTGATCTCGATGTATTTGACAATTAATTTTTGTTTTTCATTTTGTTTTTTTTTTTAAAGATGTGATTCTTTAAATTGAAGCACTGTACCAAATTTTAGATAAATATCTCACGAAATACTAGTTATTTAAAAAAAATAATTTTTAAACTTCAAACTTTGACACCCTGTATATCGAACATGGGGGGGGGGTCTAAAATAAAAAATGGCATTGTGAAAGTCCTATTATTTTTGCTCAAGGAATCTATGGTTACCGGATTGGACCGCTTTTTCCGGACACGCTGTATACATTATTGTTTACTTACATGCTACTTTTATATTTATTGTTTGTAATGTGATCACTTTAAGTGCCTCACTCGATTTCAGTGCTTAATTTTCATTCTAGAAAAAAATTATAAAACTGCTCTTCTGTTTTTTTTTTCTAAGGAATCCAAATTAAAAGAAAAAAACAGTTAAACACGTTATAAAAAAATTATTGCCGAGAAATTTACACCCTTTATATTAATGCGGAAATGGATGTGACATACCATTGATTATAAATGCATATTATATACACATATTTTACATCCGGTTTAACCGGAAATTACCTCAACTTTCTTATAATAAGTGATACACCCTGTACATTTTGCTCACTTTAAATAAAATTTCTTTCAGAATTATGATATATATATATATATATATATATATATATATATATATATATATATATATATATATATATATATATATATATATATATATATATATATATATATATATATATATATATATATATATATATATATATATATATATATATATATATATATATATATATATATATATATATATATATATATATATATATATATATATATATATATATATATATATATATATATATATATCTTTCATATTTAATAAGACATTGAGGTTTAAAAATAAAATAGCACAAAGTCATCTATGAAAACAAATAAAAATATTTAAATAATTTATTTATTTCTAAAATTAAAATAAATCTATATATTTTATTAGATACAATAAATGTTTGAATACATTACTAACAGATACGAAGGCGTTTGATGAAATTTTTCTGCGTCTGCTTAAAATAATGGGGTTCCAGACTTAAGCCTGTTAGATTACTTTCTATGGAGCCACTTGAAAAACAAAGTTTTTTAAAATATGCCACAAAGTATTGACGGCATTAAATTAAAAATTCAAAAAGAAATAAATTTAATTAACAACCCCGTTATTTTAAACAGATGCAGAAAAAATTTCATCAAACAACCTCGCCCATGTTTGCGGCAAAATGGCAATGTTTTCGAAAATTTATTGTAAACAAAATATATAGAATTACTTTAATTTTTTAATTAAATAAGTTATATAAATGTTTTTATTTATTTTCACTGTTTTAAAAAATATACTTACATATTATTATGATTTGTATTATTTTAAACTATAAACCCAATATCGTATTGAATATGAAAGACAATGATAATGTATTAATAAATTCCTGAATTTAGAAAGAAATTTTTGTAAGGAAAAATAATAAATTATTAATAAGAATAATAGGTAAAATATCAAACAATGAAATCGAGTAAGGCGCTTAAAATGATCACCCTGTACATAAGCATTTTCTCTCCAACCACAATTTATATAACATACATATATGGTGCACAGTATTATATTTACTGAAATACCTTATATCATATATACATACACTTCTGTATAAATATTACCAATAAGATTCTTAAATTACAATATTTAATATTCTTTTAATAAACAAATATAAATACACGTACATATTTTGACTGTTTTCGATCAATAAAGTGGATATATTAACAGAAAGTAGAATTATGGTTTTAATTAAGTTGTACAAATTGTCTCTGTTTTGTTCTTGCATTATGCTATAAGGATTCTTGGTTAGTCCTGTTTTAAATTTGTACTGGGGTGTCGGAGCATCGAGAATAGGATTATAGATATTATTAAATGCCTAAGTCCTACATTTTTTTCACTAGTATAACTGGAAAGACGTTATCATAAGCTCCTTTAATGCCTATAAAGTTTGCAGTCACCATATCATTTTTTGTAAAGGCTAACTGAATATCCGTGACTAAGTGTGCTTGGGTGGATTTTCCTCGACGAAATACGAATTGTGTGGGTAGTAGTAATTTGTTATATTCTAACCAATATTCCAGTATATTTTTAAACAATCTTTCGTATGTCTTCAGGAAGCAAGATGTTACAGCTATTGGTCGATTAGATTCGTATTGATTTGGTGTTTTTCCTGGCTTTAAAACTGAAACAACTACATAATTACACCAATCTTATGAAATCCGAGTTTTGTTCAACCAAATGTCATTAAAATATTTAACAATATCCTTTTAGCATTTGAAGGTAACTTTGCAAGCATAGAATAATGAATATTGTCCTTTCCAGGAGCAATGTTATTAGTGCTTTATTAAGTTATTAAAGGCGTTGTTAGATATGCCTAATCACTGTTGTACGTGTTTCTTCTACCACCAGAATATCCCCTTAGAATTTGGATTTATATTCAGAGATTGATATATTTTACACTGCATTTATATTGGCTTTGAGATGTTCGTAGTCGTACTATACTCTGATTAAACATATATTTAGATTCTATATGGTATGATTCCCTATTTGGCTTTTTAAGATCCACTTTCTGTTGTTTGTGCGTCCTATGCAACATTTAATTGATAGGTTCTTGTATTTAAGGGAGTCCAATAGATTCTTACCTTGGCGATCTGTGTATTCACAGCCCCAAGCCAAATTATGTGCATTAAAATCGTCACCTACCAAATACCATTTTGGAATTGCGGAGAAAAACTGATTCCACTAATGTGTACTAATGTGTGTGTGTGTGGGTGTGTGTGTGTGTGGGTGTGTGTGTGTGTGTGTGTGTTTGTGTTTCAATGGCACTGGAAAAAAATCCAACTAGCCAGTCTATTTTGTTATATTTGTAATTTATACATATTATATACATACTTTTTTTCCTTTAGTTTTTAAATGCTAACAATTGTAAGTTCTATATATATTTATAACTAGAAATTAAATTGTATCCAAGTTTTTTTTGTTTTTTTTGTGTGTTTTGTTTGTTTTTTTGTTTGTCTGCTATTCAATGGGCATGTACTTGTTTTTTTTTGTTTGCCATTCAATGTGCATGTACTTTTTTTGTTTTTGTTTTTTTTTTGTTTTTTGTTTCTTTTTTTGTTTGTCTGTTATTCAATGTGCATGTATTTTTTTTTATTTTTTCAATCTCTTAATTACAAAGTTGTCCAGATGGTACCTACTGTAGGTATAACAATATATATCAGTAGGTGAATTTAAATCTATTGTTAGTTTTCTTACAATTCTATTATTACTATTTATCTAAAAAGTTTTAATTACTATATTGTACCATAATTACTTTTAATATACTCATATAAAATAATATACACTTTTATACTTTTAACAGACAATATTGTGGATATATTCACAGGTAGCTGAATTTTTTTCTCAATCAGTTTTTTATATAAATTATCAATGTGTTGGTCTTCCAAAATACATTCTAATATAATATGCTGCAGGTCTGTTATCTCGTCGCATATACACAGTGATCTGAAATATCATCCTGAAATATGTGATTTGTTAAGACTTCTGGAAATTGTTTATAGTCCTGTAATATATGGATAGACACGGGTTTATCATATATTTTGTAGTCTAATGAAAAGTTTGGAAGTCTGTGCGATTGGTATATTTCTTTTGCGAACTAAGATGTGATTATGAAAGTGTTAACTAAAAGAGGAAGATTTTTAACGCGCCAGTATTTCGTGGTCTGACAAATTATGTTAAGATGACAGATTTTTCTTAAAATTTCGTTTTTGTTTGATTGTAGTTTTATGACAAATTTATCACTAATAAATTGACTTCGCAGATACAGAGATGGTTCACACGTTTCCGTTTCTAGAACTATAAGAGGAGTACTCGGTAGGTAACTTATTACGATTCGAATACATTTGTTTTTAATTTGTTCGATTTTCTTCAAATGCGTGTTGGCTGCTGAGCCGTAAAATATGCATCCATAGTCCAAGATAGATCTCACTAAAGATTTATAAAAAATCAGAGCGACGTTTGGATCTGCTCTCCATTTATGTTTACAGAATGTTTTTAGAAGTTTAATAGATTTTTCCGATTTCTGTATTACATAGTTAATGTGACTTTTCCAGTTCAGTTTTTGATCAAGGATTATACCTAGGAATTTTGTAGATGTTTTGTATGGAATTTGATAGTTATATAATTTGATGGAGTTTGGGGATTTATATCTTCTTCTAGTGAATGTGACTACTACACTTTTTGTTTCAGATATTGTGAAACCTATATTTGTTGACCACCTATCTATTTTCCTCATGACATGATGTAATTTAGTATTGCACCTTTCAATGGTTCTTTCTTCAGAATACAAACAAAAATCGCCTACAAATTTCAAGATTTTGACACTAGTACCCAAAAGATGTTGAAGGTCTTGAACATATATTATGTATAAAATGGGACTAAGAATACTTCCTTGAGGTAGGCCTAGGGATGTCTGTCTAGGTCCTATTAAACGTTCATTTATTCGAACATATATGTTTCTGTTTTGATATAAATAATATATGTTTTTTATAAATAGCTGTGGGATTCCTAATGCTGCCATTTTTTCTGCAAAATATTTAAATTTACATGATCGTACGCACCTTTTATATCGACAAAAACTACACTAACAGAATTATTTTTGGAAAATGCAATTTGTATATCGGTGACTAAGTGAGCCACATTTTCTTGAGTGGATTTTCCACGTCTGAATTCAAACTGGGTGGATGGTAACAACTGGTTATGTTCTAGAAAATGTTCCAAACGGTTTTTAATTAGACTGTCATAGGTTTTCAGTATACATGAAGCTAAAGCAATAGGTCGAAAAGATTCCCATAGATTAGGTTGCTTTCCAGGTTTTTGAATTGGAATTATTATATATTTGGACCAGTCTGTTGGAATGGGTTCCTTATTAAGCCATATATTATTAAATATCGTAAGAAGTTTTTTTTGCATCTGATGGAAGGTTCGACAGCATTGAGTAGTGAATAATGTCTATACCTGGTGAAGAGTGTTATTCTGTTTAAAAACTTTGTTGAGTTCTGTTAAGGTAAATGGTTCTGTAAGATACTGCGGGCCAAGATTTTTTGAGTTTATTTCTTCAGCGTATGGTGAATATACTGATGAGGGTGTAAGATTCAGGTGGAATTATTCTATCCATTGGGAGTTAATGTCAATAGGTATGCGGTTAGGATATTATACTTCACAAATCATCTTTACATGCATGATTACGTCAATAATAAAGGGGAAAAGAAAAATAAATTTGTACAACTACGATTTATCGATAGTTTTAAGTTTTTATCGGCATCATTACAAAATTTAGGAGAAAATTTATCCGATAATCAATTGATGGTAACGAGTTTTTATGATGATAACAAACAATTTAAGTTAATGAAACAAAAGGGTGTATTTCCTTATAGTTTCGTGGATAGTTTGGAGAAACTAAATAATTCAGAATTGCCTTCTAAGGGAGAATTTTATGATAACTTAAATGAACAACACATATCAGACAGGGATTACCAAAGTATGTCGCAACTATTGCCAACAAGTGGATTTGAGTGGCTATCCGAAGGGGAAATAATGCAATTAGATATTATGAATATTTCAGATGAAAGCCCCAAAGGGTATGTTCTTGAAGTAGACATACATTATCCAGAAGATTTGCACAACTTGCATTCAGACCTCCCATTTCTAGTAGAAAGTATTGTTCCACCCGAATCAAAATCAAAATTAACAAAATTAATACCAAATTTAAATGATAAGAAACGATACAAGCTATTAATAACGGTTTGAGGGTTATAAAAACACATAGAGTTCTTAAATTCAACCAATCAGCTTGGCTAAAGAAATATATTGACTTGAATACGGATATGAGAAATAAAGCGACAAATAAATTTGAAAAAGACCAATATAAATTAATGAACAATGCTGTTTTTGGAAAGACAATGGAGAATATAGACAATAGAACCGATATAAAGCTGGTTACTCACTGGGAGAATATTAGACGTAGTAAAGGCGCGAATAATTTAATAACGCGCCCTAATTTTAAAACATGTTCAATATTTACCGAAGATTTTGTGGCTATTCATTTGTTTTTGAAAAATCAGATTTGGTTCAGAGAAAGGAGCCCTCTGCAGAGCCACAACCAAGTACATCAACTGGTCGTCCAAAGAAATCATTTTTAGAAATAGGAGAAAGAGCGAAAAGAAAGAGAGTGGAAAATATAGCAGCGGTATATGAAGCTGAGGAACTTACATTTGCTGCCAAAAAAAGCCTTAAAGAAAAGGGTCAACAGGCAGCTTCTAAACTGATTTCAGCTGTGTTCACAACTCCTACTCGTGCTGGAAAGATAAGATCTTCATGGCTCAAGACTAGAGAACGGAAAAATATTATACCATACAATGAAGATGAAGCAGTTTCACTTATTGTCGAAGGAAAATTGTCAAAGCACCAGTATTTACTATTAAGAAAAGAGGGGAAAAAACATAACGCTGATATTTATCCCGCCCACCATAGAGTTCTGGAAGCTAAGAGAAGATGCTACCCCCCGAAAGAAGCGTTCACTATTACGGAAACCTTGTCAGAAGTTCGGCTTCAAGATCTTTTAGATCACACTGCAAATCGTATACTTCAATTACAGGGACCAGTTATTTTAAGTTTGACTGAAGAACAATGGAAGGATTTGGTATTATTAGTTAAATGGGGTTGCGATGGTAATACTGGACATTCACGGTATAAACAACGATATGAGGAGATGTGATTAAGTGATGGTGATTTATTTTTATCATCTTTGGTACCACTTCAACTTTATTCTCAGCAACCAGATCAAGAAAAACGAATTGTATAGCAAAATCCTAGGCCACCATCTACAAGGTATTGTCGACCGATTCGCTTCCAGTTTCAAAAGGAAACCACACAACTTTCTTTGGCAGAAATGCAACACATTGAAGCTCAAATAGCAGAACTTCAGCCAACTAATTGTACAGTTCAGAACCGAGACATCAGAATTAGATATATTTGCATAATGTTAATGATAAATGGAAAGGTTTGTAACGCCCTTACTGACACATCTTCTGCTCAGATCTGCTATTTATGTAAAGCAAAACCTGTTGAAATGAATAACATTGATGCAGTTTTACAAAAGCAGGCAGACGAACAATCTTTTCAATTTGGTTTATCAACTTTACAAGCATGGATTCGATGTTTTGAATGTCTTTTACATGTATCATACAGATTGGAGATAAAAAAGTGGCAGATACGAGGAGAAAATAAATCCATTGTTGAAGTGCGAAAAAAAAATTACAAGAAGATTTCAGGAAAAAAATGGGGTTATTAGTAGACATTCCGAAACCTGGTGGAAGTGGAAGTACAAATGACGGAAATACAGCTAGACGTTTTTTTAAAGATCCAGCTCAATCGGCTTCCATAACTGGTATTCATGAAGAGATAATTAGAAGGTTCGGCGTTATACTATCTGCATTATCTTGTGGATACGAGATTAACTGTGAGGTTTTCGACAAATATGCAGTGCAAACGGCCAGACTGTTCGTGGAAAAGTATCCATGGTATTACATGCCTGCGTCAGTTCATAAAATTCTCCTTCACGGATCTGCAATAATAAGAACTGCAGTATTACCCATTGGGCAACTGTCTGAGGAAGCTCAAGAATCTCGGAATAAAGATTTAAAAAAATTTAGAGAGTTTCATACCAGAAAGTTTTCGAGGGTGACTACAAATGAAGATTTATTGAATAGGTTACTACTTTCGTCGGATCCATTAATATCATCTTCAAGAAAATTGCCGAACAAGAAACTCTCATCTTTTAGTTCAGAGGTTATAAGCCTGTTAAAGGAACCAGATCTTAAGCCGGAAACTGAACCGCTTTGTGCAGCGGTTATGGAAGAAGGTTCGGCAGATGAAAGCGATACAACCACAAATGTATCATCAACAGATGACGACAGTGAAAGTGACTGAAATTACTTAACTGACCTATTTTTGTTATTCTACGTTTGAATTGAGTGATAAGTTGACCTGTTTGAAATAAATGTTTGTAAGAAAGTGTAGTGTTTCCTTCAAAACTACCCCTAGGCTCCTAAATATTATCAATTCATTTTCGTTATTTTTATTTCATAATCATTCCGTTTAATATACAGAATGATTATAATAATTTTAAATGGCTAAAACAAGGTCGTAGTCAAAGAACCCTACAGACATACGGAACCTAGTGCTCCCGACATGCCACCCCTTTTTAAAAACCATATCTGTAAGCCAAGATTTTTTTTCATATTTTTCCCATGATTCCTTAGTGCTTTTAAGACATTTCAAGGAAAAAAAAAATTAGTTCCGTTCTCAACTAAATTTGGACTCCTGTGAATTGGTATGAAAATCATACTGAGTGATTTTGTTTTTTAAATACTCTTCAGATATGTCGGTTGGAACTTTTTTAATAACGCCGGTTCTAAATAAAATAAATTTTGGTATTATATACCAAATTAAATTAAATTGTTTTAATTATATGGACCTAATTAAAATATTTGCGCTAATATATTCTTCTTTTAATATTATTCTTATTCTATTTCTACCTATAGACTCAATTTGTTTTATTTTGTTATCTATTTCAGGGTGAGCAGTGTATACAATTTCTCCTAATTTTATTGGATTTAATTTACCTGCAAAATCGGCTATTGAATTCTCTATATAAACGTGATAAGGTCATATATTAGTTTTTTCATATAGATATGAATTCCTTTGTTTTTGTTGGTGTAGTTGTCCGTTTTTATCGGATGGGTTTGTTTGTTTATCGGATTTGTTTACTAATTCTATATTATTTAAATTATCAATTTGGGTACTACTATTGTATTCATTTATTGTTGTATTTACGTTTAGTGTTGTAATTGTATTCTGTTTTGTTTGTTGTACATTACCGTCTAGTTTTTCCGAAATCTGATTTGCGTCTCCGTTATCTCCATCGTAAGGTCAATATATTTCTTTTTTGGGCCTACGATGTCCCGGTTTGTTTTAGCAGGGGCTCACCCCCGCTGTTAACACTCATTTAAAGGTCTTCCAACTAATATTATAATATATATATATATATATATATATATATATATATATATATATATATATATATATATATATATATATATATATATATATATATATATATATATATATATATATATATATATATATATATATATATATATATATATATATATATATATATATATATATATATATATATATATATATATATATACATATATTTGGAATATACTAAGTTTTATTCCTGGTCCTTTGAGAAAATAAATAACAGATGTGGTACAGCAATACACCCAGTGGTTTGAAACAATAATCACAATATAAACAGAGATCTTGAAAACTGTGAAAAATTGGGATTCCTTAGTGGTGTAAAAGAAAAAGCCAAGAAAATATCCAGAATCGTAAGGATGCAAAGAAATATAAGCTAAGGACATTCCAGCATCGATAGTTGTTGATATGAGCATCAGAAACAGTTTATAAACTATAAAATAAATAAAAATATGTTTTATTTTATTAGCTTCTTATGGCTTGATAACCTTAATTTTATTATTAATGTTTTTTTTTTATAATTTCAAGTGCTGATATTGCTTGAAATTGTAATATGTACATATGCGCCTACCTCGTATGTTATATTTACCCAATAGTTATTAATTATGTATATAATTTATGTACCTACGTGCAATTACTTCTTCGTTCTTGTGTAGGATGTGTGTATTTATTTGTAAAAACTTATCAGTGTTTGTAATTTGTTTTGTTAATGTAAACTTTATCTAAGCAATTAAATATTATTACTATTATATTTGTTAAAAGTATTGTTAAATTGCAGACCACATTGTATAATATGCAGCATTAATCGATGTTGATACATATATCTGGGATGTTAGGAACCAAATGTACATTTTTCCTTATTGGTAGGCTTATTTATATATTTTTTTTACTTGCCATATAAGTATTGTATTGCATGGTACCTGTTGTTCAATAAAGTAGTATAATCTTTATTATTTAATTGTAAAATGTTTAACTTTCTGTTTAGCCATTTATTTTTCTGTGGTTTAGATTATTTAAAATATCTTCATAATTATTGCATTCGTTGTGGCTTGTTATTTTATTGATTCTCTATCAATAAACGATTTATTTTACCTGTTTCATGCATTTTTTAAGTTTTAGAATTAATATTTTGTTTTATTTTTAAGAATTATTTTTATGTTGTGAAGTACTTTTTTTAGTTTCCAAATTATAAAATTTATACATAAAATTAATGTTTGTATTTTTAAAACCAATTATTTACGCAATTTATCGATTTTGCAGAGAGACGTATATACGCAACCGCTTGCATTTACTACATTACTAAATTAAAACAGACAACTGACAACTGTCCAACTCATCGAAGCTTCGTATTTGGCTTTGCCATAGATGAAAATAAAATTAGAAAAAAAATTGTATATATGTATATTATGTTTTAGGGAGGACGACTTGTTTAGTTTGCAGCTGCAAAATATTCTGCGACTATTGAATCCTATCAGCGGAATAATGTTTCACCGGTAAAGGATAACTTATACTGTCGTGCTATGACAGAAGGTAGTATCTGAAAAATGTACCTAATTATAGAGAAATTAACTGCAACACCATCCACATTTCGCAAGGAACAATTTTCGTATAGCATGATTTTCTTGTCGAAACACAAATTATTTGTTATCTTTAAAAGATTTTAATGGAAAATTATTATGACAAACAAAAAAGAAAACTTCTTTTAGAATTCGCTTTAACAATCCAGTCTATCCTTGAAATTTTTAATGATTGTGTACCGGAATTGAAATATTCAACATTTTATAAAATCTTATGTTGGTAGTATTAGTTGTAGTTATATTTTGCAGATAGTCAAGATCATTTAAAAGTGCTTTTTCGCTAATTGTTTATGCCCGTTTGCACCGTTTTAAACTAAATCCCGACTTTAATTTTAAGGTAGGCTTACAGAAAAATGGTTTGCTCGGCACGCAAAGTAACTAGGTTTTATTTAAGTTCTGCTAAAATCACACATTATCTGGCAACGCTGTAAATTTTTAGGGATTTTATTTACAAAACGAAATTGTTGTGTTAACAATGTTGCCTTTTGTCATTTAACTCATTATTTATATCTCGTGTTTCATGCCGCACGTGTCGATTAGTGATAAATAGTATTAAAAAGAAATTTTAATAATTCAATAACATAAAAAAAAGGTCAGTAACTTTTTACTGGGAAATATATTTACGATATTATTTCAGCTCTGTTTCAGCTATTCATGTACATAATATACAAATCATGTCCACCTCGGCTAAAAGTAGATGTCCAAGATTCGAAAGTGCTGAAAAAGAAATGGTGTTTGAGTTAATCTCTAAATATAAACATATAGTTGAAAATAAAAAACCGATGCAGTTACAAACGAGTAAAAACGTAAAACTTGAACACAAATTGCAGCTGAATTTAATTCTGTGTCCTGCCATGCATTATAGAAGTGCAGAATGTTATTTTTATACATCAAAACAGTTATATTTACTTTTGTAGTTGTCAACACTGTTGACTTTTTTTGGTTACGTTGGTAACATCCTAGTTATAATTTTTTCTTTATGTTGGTACAGTTTCCTGTTCATGTTATGTTATATTTCCTTTCTTTAATAAATAGTCGAGATCCAGCAGTCGTAGATTATACACGTGTTTTATTTCTTGCCAGTTCTGCTCAACAGGTTATGGGCCCAGGACCACCTGTTTAGCTCCACGTGTTCAACCAGTAACGAGTTTTTACGAGGTACGGCAAAAATAGCGGGAAGTTGTGTCCGTTTTATTTCGTGGTGTATAACGTGCTCAGAAAATCTCAGGATTCAAAAATGGCGGTGAATTTGTTGTTTAGTGTTCCAAAACTGAAAGGCCGAGAGAACTACAGCGACTGGGCGTTCGCGATGCAGAACATGCTAGTGTTGGACGACCTGAAAAGTTGCTTAAACGGTACTGAAGCGGACACAGTTAAAGACGAAAATGCCAAAGCAAAATTGATTTTGTCAATAGATCCATCTCTATTTGTGCATGTTAAAGACACTACAACGACAAAGTACTTGTGGACCACGCTTCAAAAGCTTTTTAATGACAGCGGTTTTTGCCGCAAGATTGGTTTGTTACGTGCTTTGATCTCTATCAGACTTGAGAGCTGCGATTCTATGGAGGCTTACGTCACTCAGCTCATAGAAACAGCACAGGAGTTAAAAGGCATGGGATTCAAAATAGATGATAATTGGATTGGATCGCAGTTAACGGTGGACAGCATTAAAACCAAATTGTTAGATATGGAGCCGTCCGGTAATAAAAGCAGCGCTTTCTTTACTGGAAAAAGGCACCAAGGTAATCGACAGGTTGGTAGCAATGGCGGTTGTAACAACACCGGAAGTAGTTCCAATGCACCGAAATCAGTTGAAGCTGGAAATGTTAAAGGAGGCGGTCCTAACCTAAAAAATGTGAAATGTTATGGATGCAAACAAATGGGGCATTACAAGACTAAAAGTACAAATAAAAACGCCAGTAATGGGAATTTAAATGCGTTTAATGTCGTCTTTTTAAGTAAGCAATTCAGTAAAGACGATTGGTACGTCGATTCCGGCGCGAGTGGACATTTTACGGTTAATCAACATTGGTTAATTAATGTCTCGGACAATGTTAGGTTACAGGACATTGTAACAGCTAACGATCAAAGACTTTCAGTGTAGGCGACGTAAATATTGTGACTGTTGTGAACCAAAATAGCTTTGATACCACAATTAGTAAAGCTATGTATGTTCCTGGATTAACAACAAATCTTCTGTCAGTAAGTCAGTTAATCAGTAATGGAAACATGGTGAGATTTGAGCAGGAATGCTGTAAAATCTATAATAAGGTGAATGAGCTAGTAGCTATAGCGGATTTGGTCAACAATATTTATAAGTTAAGAGTCAAAACTGTTAAAAAGGAGGGCCAGTGTTTGTTAACATCATCAGTAGCAAGTGCCAGCAGTGCCATATGGCATCGTCGACTAGGGCACATCAACTACAAGGATACGTGCAAGATGCAGGCAGGCGTTGTTGAAGGTATGCTTTTTAAAACAAAAACAGATAATACAAATGCATGCATTGTTTGCTGTGAAGGTAAACAATCAAGAAATTGTTTTAAACATCAGGGCACAAGAGCCAGTGCTTTGTTGGAGCTTGTGCATGCAGACGTTTGTGGCCCGATGGAAAATAGATCAATTGGAGGTTCAAAATACTTTTTTTACTTTTCGAGGATGATTATAGTAAAATGTTTTTTGTTTACTTTTTAAAGTTTAAGTCCGAAGTTTTTAAGAAATTCCAAGAATTTAAGGCTATGGTAGAGGATCAAAAACGCTGTAAAATAAAAATTCTCAGATTTGATAATGGTGGAGAATTTTGCAGTGATGATTTTGAAAGTTTTTTATTAAAAAATGGAATTGTGCACCAGAAAACTAACCCTCATACTCCGGAACAAAATGGTGTTTTAGAGAGAATGAACCGTTCCATAATTGAGAAAGCAAAGTGCTTATTATTTGGTGCTGATTTAGATAAAAAGTTTTGGGCGGAAGCTGTAAACACAGCGGTGTATTTAAAAAACAGGTCAGTGGCAGCAGGATTGGTTGAAAAAACGCCATATGAAATATGGAATGGCAGGAAACCTAATGTTGAAAATAACAGAATTTTCGGCAGTACAGCCATGGTCCACATACCAAAAGCAAATAGAACGAAATGGGAGAAAAAATCTAGAAAAATGATTTTAGTCGGTTTTGGTGAAAATGAAAAAAAAGGATACCGAGTTTATGACCCAGAGATTGGTTCTGTTGTGACTAGCAGAGATGTTGTGGTGATAGAAAAAGTTGAGGAAGTCCCAATAATAGTTAACTCAGGCCCAGTGGGGGTGATGGGAAATATTGCGGAAGAAAGTACTGAAACTAGCATCACAGATAGTAGTGAAACCAGTTCGGAATCAGAATATAATTTCAGTAGCGACACCAGTGACACTGATTTTGTGCGCAATGTAATCATCACAAATCAGACTTTGGATGAGACAGTACGTCGGTCAAGCCGAGTACCTAAACCCAAGAACTTTGAGGAGTTTGCAACTTATATGTGTGCGTCCGGTGAAATGGACGTTGATCCAATTAGTGTAAACGAAGCCTTATCAGGACCAGAAAGTGTACAGTGGCGACAAGCAATGAAAGAGAAATATCAATCATTTATTGACAATGAAGCATGGGAACTTGTGGATGTTCCAGATGGTGCTAATATTGTAGACTGTAAGTGGGTGTATAAAAGGAAGAAAAATAGTGATGGCAGTGTTCGTTATCGTGCGAGGCTCGTTGCTAAAGGTTAAACACAGAAACTTGGTGTTGATTATGAGGAAACTTTTTCGCCAGTTGTAAGGCACAGTACTTTAAGACTTTTAATTGCTTTGTCAATAGAATTAAATTTAAATATTAGTCATTATGATATTATGACAGCTTTTTTAAATGGTAATTTGCATGAAACTTTGTACATGAGACAACCAGAAGGTTTTAAAATTTCTGATAATGCAAATAAAGCATGTAAACTTAAAAAGACAATCTATGGCCTCAAGCAGTCTTCTGCAGTTTGGTATGAAAGAGTAGATATGGTTCTTAATGAAATTAATTATAAAAGATCTGAATTAGAGCATTGTGTTTATATTATTTGCAGATGCAAATAATTTAACTGATTCTGTAGAAACAGAATTATTAAAATCTACTTTAAGTAATAATTTTAAATTAAAAGATTTGGGCGAGGCTAAAGAATGTCTAGGTATGAGAATTGTTAGAGACAGAGATAAAGGCATTATCACTCTAGATCAAACCGAGTATACAAATAAAATCCTTAAAAGGTTTAATATGAGTACTTGTAAGGCGGTATCTACGCCTTTAGAAACAAATTTGGATTTTAGTTTGCAAGTTGAAGTTTTCAATAAAAATTTTCCATATCAGCAGGCAATTGGCAGTTTAATGTACCTATTTGGCAGTACTTACGAGGCCTGATATTTCTTATGCTGTAAGTTGTATGAGCCAATTTAATAATAAATATACCTAGTATCATTGGAAATGTATAAAAAGAATCTTTAAATATTTGCAGGGTACAAAAAATTTTGGTTTAGTATTTAAAAAATCAAATAATTGTACTATTGAAGGGTTTGCAGATGCCGATTGGGCAGGTGATAAGCAGGATAGGAAATCTTATACAGGTTTCATTTTTAAGCTATCTGAAAGTGTTATATCATGGGAAAGCTGTAAGCAAAGAACCGTGGCTTTGTCAAGCACAGAAGCTGAATATATGGCAATTTCAGAAGCAGCCAAGCAGGCTATTTATCTTAAAAACCTTTTGTATGAATTAATGGGCAAATCAGATTGTGTTAAATTGTATAATGATAACTTGAGTGCCCAGAAATTTGCCTTGAACCCGATGTATCATAAGCGTTCAAAGCATATCGATATACGTCATCATTTTATCAGGGAAGCTGTCATGCAGGGAACTATCATGCTTTTTTGATATATTCTGTAATATATTGACAAAATATCCTAAATTTGCTTTTTTTTTGTAGTTTTCTGATTTTAATAAATTTTGTACAAAATATAATTACCCACCGACTTGTGCTTTGAGTGTTATCTTAATTATCCAATACAAAAACTTATTTCTTTTAAATCTTATGTTAAGCGGTTCAACAAGGTTACAATTAACCTTTTGATTAGTTTAACATAAAAATTAATTGACATCTGGTTTTGTATTCTAACTTTAAAATAGCTTTGTTTCTGCAGCATTTGGTGATCGTTTGTGGATCATCAGAGATAGTCACTTGCTTAGTTTTTAACTTCCAGCGAATAGAAGTATTTAAAAACAACTAATCGACTACTTCTGGTCCACAAACGATCACCAACTTCTACAGAAATAAAGCTTATAAATAATATCAATAAAATAATAAAAGGAGGGGTTTTGAATTTTCTCGGGCGTTTGCTTCTTGCGCCATCTACTTTCACCTTCCATTACAATCGGCCAATTTAATACTGCGGATTAAATTTTAGCACGTACTTGCGCGTCTCAGGGTTGTCCCTGGAGATGGTCAACTTATATCTTTTTCCGTGCGATCGTTGCAGGGAATGATTTCTATTGGCATTTGAGGAGTTTGCGCTTTACTATATTATTAAATACACCTCCGTCTACGTGCAGTGTTGTACGAACACGAGGTTCTCTGTGTGTACGAAACTCTGTAAACTATTAAAATGGATAAAGGATTATTAATTTCCCTGATTGAATGCCACCCGAATATATATGATAAACAGAGGAAAGATTTTAAAGATTCAAAAATGAGGGAAAATTCATGGGAAGAAATTTGTGCTGCTATGGGGGAAACAGGTGTGTATTACAAATAAATTATGCGTTGTGAATCTTTATTAATTTATATTTTTATTAATAAAATTTATTTATGTTTAGTTGAAGACTGCCAGAGGGTGTGGCGGAATTTGAGGGACCGTTATGTCCGAGAGAGGAAGATTGCAAAAGATACCCCATCTGGAGCTGCAGCTGTTGAACCCAAGTGGTCATTTTACAAAAATTTAGTATTTTTGGAGAAGCATATTTTACCAAGAAGGTAAATTTTCAATTTTTATATAGAAGCATTACATGGGACACGTTATATCTCTAAGTTAAATATTTTTTAACAGTTACGTTTCAAGATGGTATTTTAATTCTAATATTAGTTACATTTTTTAATTTATATTTAATTTTAATATTTGAATTTTACAGAATGTGAAGAGACCTGTGTCAAGACCTGCTTCAGCAACAAGTAGTGCTAGTTTACCATCATCAGTAGAGCCAGGTTCTCCGTATGATACAATGGGAACAATATTAAGCCCTGACCCAGCGGAGCAATCGGAAGCCATCAATGTAGAGTCTCAACTCATCGATGTTGATGTCATTATAACGACACCGTCTACATCAAAGGAAACTGATCCACCCGAGATTATGGCAACACCGTCCACTTCCAGAATTGCACAAAAAAGAAAAAAACCAGATAAGCTGGAAGAGACGATAGCTGCTGCTATGGAGGGTATGGCAGAACACTTGAAGCGTGCTTCAAAAAGTTCAAGTTCGGACCATACATTTTGTGAATATGTCGAGAGTCGCCTGGTAGAACTTCCTCCAGACAAGAAAAAAATTGCCAAAATGCAAATATTGTAAATCTTGGATGACATAGAAGATTCGTAATGTTAAGTTGAATTTATGTGGTATTATTAGTCAAATTAATAATAAATGAATGATAAAGTAAAGTTTTTTTTTATTCAGATATCTATTCTATATTCAATAATAATTTTCTTTTCAATTATAAGATTCAATAAAAATAACAAATATATTAAGAACAAATATTATTTATTACAAGAAATACAAAATATGTAATAACAATATGAGAATAATGATAAATTAACAGTTCCAAGAGTGAATAAAACAATAGGTACAAAAAGCTTTACCTACCTGGCACCAAGATTGTACAACTTAACTATTAGGGACATGAATATAAATGCGGTTACTTTTAAATCGTACAAAAAATTTTTAAAGCATTGGATATTGAATTTTTCAGAAATAACTAGAGAGGCTTATTGATAGAGGACAAATTATTTAATATTATAAAACTGAAATAAATTCAAAGTAACAAAATGCAGAATTAACTATTCAATCTTCTAGTCCTTAAGCACAAGCTATAAAAACCGAATCCTCCATTTAACAAGTTCAGAACAAACTTTATTATCATACTGAGAGTATAAAAACATACTCTCAGTCACTATATTTCGAATTTTAGTAAACAAAAAAAACCGTTTGACAGACCAAGGAAGACTCTATCAACGCGACATCTATAATGGTGACAGCTAACTTAGAAGTACGCAGAAACACTAAAAGATGTCAGCACTATCTTAACGACCATGCGTATGTGAACTATAAATAGATGAGTTTTCTTGCAGGGACGACGTTGTGTTTCTTAACAATACCAATGCGGGGACCGATGGTGCGTAATGAACTATAAATCAGCCTTTATTACATATTTCTCTGAAAAGAAATAAATTTATGGAGGAAACTGGAAAAAAAGATCACCTAATTTTTCCACAAAAGAAGAGGCGATATTAATATCTTTAAAGAAATATGCCACAGTCATTGAATGTAAAGTTACTGATCACAAAGCGAATTATGAGAAAACAGCAACATAGAAAAAAATTCAAGATGAATTTAACAGCATTTCTGGCGAAACTTATCGAAATCACAACGTTTTAAAAAAAAGTATGATAACATAAAAAAAGAAAACAAAAAAAGTACGCCGACCAAAAATTATGTGACAGAGGTACAGGAGGTGGCTCATATACAGACATAAAATTTAGTCAACTCAATGAAGATATCAAACAAATCTTAGGGGCGAGAATTGAAGGAGAAATGTCACAATTTGATGGCGATCAAGGTAAATCAAAGTATCTAACTTTATTCTAAATTTTTTTTCAATTGTTGATTTGTATAGGAAATTCCGATGAAAATGAAGTTAATAGTTTTTCCTCTGAGCTTATGCCAGTTCCAAATGGGCTTATAACCCTCTAATGCATATATCCGCCTCAAGGCGGACTTTACCTGAGCGCTTATTACGGTCAGGTATAAAATTGTACAACCCTCTTTGCATAATGCCGACTTAAGGAGAGCTTCAACCTATACAGCGGTATATTACTCGCTGTTGTCGCATCTATGGTTTAGTAGCAGCAGTTAGTTGAAATCAGAATTTCGTTGAGAACGGAGAATAAATTGTTTTGTGAGAGTGCATCGATTTCAAAAATTATAAATAAATAATTGTGAAAGTGCAAGTGAACCGGAAAAATTATTAGTAAGTAGCTACTATTCTATATCATATGTTTTTGGTGTTTATTGAAGTAAAAAATATTTTTGGGGCACCAAAACTGCCCAAAATGTACTAACCGCCTCTAGGCGGACTTGTGCAGTGCAGTATAAAATCTGTTTACACAATTATTTAGTTTGGAAATAATTTTTGTTCTGTTTGTTTCTGTGAAATTTCAATGAAATATATTAAAAAGGTGTTGTAATATTTACGTTTTATATGTTTATGGGATAAAATACTAAAATTTGCCTTTATCTTGTTTATAGTCATGGCACATCAGAGACAATATTTGAATTTATCTAAAATGTCAGATCAGGAGATAATAGAATTGATGGATTCAATTCCAACTGATGACGAAGGCACCAGTAATGACGAGGAAGGTGATTTTGACAGCGATATCGACAGAAAGTTACTTCCGCCTCCTTCAGCCAGTTCATCCTCAAAAGATGAAACGGCTGTAATATTAGAGCCAGTGGCTATTCAACCTAGTATGCCATCCACATCCACGGAAACTGAACAAGGTGTTATGCCACCGCTCACTAGAACTTTCAAACGTCGGAAGCGTGTTCGGTCGCCGGAACTAGTAGAAGAGGTCCAAACGTCCCCACTACAGGAACGTTCACCGGTAATATCCTTTCAATGACGAACGATTCCAAACAATTCCAGTCAATTTCTTGGAGGAAGAAAAATCTTCAGCTGCACGTTAACGAATTAATATTTCGTGGGGAAAATCAATTACCACCAAACTTGAAGGAATTGATCACTCCGTATGATTGTTTTCGTTATTTTATGAATGATGAACTATTCCAGCATCTTACCGACCAAGCCAATTTGTATGCACGTCAACAGAACATTAGAACCAAATTCAAAGTGGAGCTGATCGAACTTCGTAAATTTGTGGGCTGAGTTACTTTGATGGTACTGCACTCGACGCCAGCACGAAAATCCATGCAACAAATCAGCACGATTGAGTACACGACAATGCTTGATTTCGGAATTCTTATGCAAACAATGTGCTGCATTTTTCGTAGTTCCAACCACGTGTATTTATTATTTGACGTAAACTGTCGCTGTCAGTTGCCAGTTGTTTTCATATGTTTTGCTGTTTTGTGCTGTTTGCTATGTTCTGATAAAAGTGTATTGTTTTATGTTTATTTTAATATTTAAAACTGAAAATGGATGTTATATTTAACATATTAAGTAAAAATTTCTCGAAGCTTACTTATGAGGAAAAATTGCGGGTAAAAGAGCAAGGCCGCCCTTTGCCGGATATTAATATTGAAGTGGCGGGTAGTAGCCGTGGTAAAATTTATAAACGACAATTTAATAGAGAAATATATTTGAAAAACAATTGGATTTGTGGCTGTAATAGAAAAAATGCTCTATTTTGTTTTCCTTGTGTATTATTTAAAGGCGAATATGCATGGGCGGAGACGGGGGTAAGAGATTTAGTGCACTTAAGTGAAAAAATTAAAAAACACGAAAACTCGAAGACACATCTTTCAAATGTAATGCAGTTAAGCCTATTTGGAAAAGTTAATATTCAGGCTCAACTTGACTCCGCTTATTGGATAAACATTCAAAAATATAATGAAGAGGCAACAAGAAACAGGTACGTTTTGTCTAAAATTATAAACTGCATTAAGTTTTGTGGGGCACTTGAGTTGGCTCTTCGGCAGAACTCGATAACACTCTGCGTGACCATCTACAAAATGCAACTGTTTTTAAAGGAACCTCCAAAATAATACAAAATGACCTTTGGACTGTATGGTTGAAGTATATCACGAAGAAATTTCTCGAGAAATCGACGAAGCGCCTTTTCTTGCAGTAATGGCAGATGAGACTACAGACGTTTCTGCAAAATTTAAATGGTAACGGTATTCCGTTACATAACAAAAGACGGGGATATAGTTGAGCGCTTCTGGAATTTCTTGCTACCACCAAAACACGATGCTCAAACGTTGGCCGAAACATTATTAAGTATATTAGATCCTTTATTAAAGGATGCGAACAGTAAACTCATTGCGCAGAGTTATGATGGTGCCTCAGTAATGAGTGGACAACATGGAGGACTTCAGGCTAAGATGAAGGAAAAGTATAGTAATTGTCATTTTGTACATTGTTATGCACACCAATTGAATTTAGTTATGTTAAAAGCTAGTTCAGTACACTCCCAAGTTAGAGTTTTTTTTTGGAAATTTACACGCAATTCCTGGATTTTTTAGTCATTCGCCTCAACGTGTAGCTGTATTAATTAACGTTGTGGGAAGAAAAATGCCTCGTTCTATTCCAACCCGTTGGAATTTCAATATTCGGACAGTCAATGTTGTGTATGAATATAGAGAGTCACTAATAGAGTGTAGAGTTAGAAGAAGACTCTAATGTAGAAACTTGCCACCGGGCTTCAGGTATTCGACGTATTCTGCAGGATCCAATTTTTATTTTTTGGTTGACGTTTTTCCATAAGGTCATGCCACACGTGGATATTTTATTTATGCAACTTCAAAAAAGGTTGATCGATCCGGCAGAAGTTCAAAGAATTACAAGTGTATTCGATAAAAGTGTTACCACTATTCGGCAGAGCATCGATACCATTGTAAATGAAGCATCTAATTTAGGAACTGATGGTCCCACAGCGGCAAAAAGAAGACACCCAAGTAGAAACAAAGTAGATCATCGTGTTGCAGCTTTAGAAGTCTGTGATATAATTATAAATAATGCAAAAGAGCGTTTTGCATTTACAGATCACCTGGTGGCTGCAACTCTGTTTTGTTCTGAAAAATTTGTTGATTATATTAAGAAATTTCCAGACAACGAGCTAAATTTGACTTGTTTGGCATATCCAACTTTAAACAAAGAACGTCTAAAAACAGAGCTGTCTGTAATATATTCAAATAATGAATGCAAAAATATACATGGTGCAGTGCCCTTTCTGAAATTTTTGATTTCGAATAATTTGGATACAACATTGGAAGAGACAAAGAAATTATTACAAATCCTTATCATAACACCCATGACCACAGCCGAAGCCGAACGAAGCTTTTCGACACTTAAGCGCATAAAAACTTTTCTTAGAAACTCTATGTGTGAAGAGCGACTAACGGCCTTATCAATGTTGTCAATAGAAAAAGAATTCATTTCCACCATGCAAAATTTTAATGAACAAGTTATAGACAAATTTGTTGAGAAGAAGGATAGGCGTATCCCATTAATGCCTAAAAAAATGCGTTAAGGTATGTGTTATTAAATATTGTCTAAATGTTATTTGTGGCATTTTCTTTTTTTTTTTTTAAACGCAATTTTTATATTTATTTACATCATTACATATCAAAAAAACACCCTCCAACACGTGATGGAAAATTTCAAAAAGAAAAAAGTGTGATATTATTTTCTTCAGATTTCGTAGTTTTTCCTTGTGCAGAACACCCAAGTATATTGTGCACGAGCCGCCACTGGTACATAGTTTCGTAACTACATCCATACTTATGAAACTTTCAACCAGATAGGTATTTAAAAAACAATACCTACAACATAATGTGCCACATTAGTTTTATAATTTTTAATAATAAAATATCTCTGAGGTTAAGATTGTTAAGATTATAGGGAAATGATTACAATAATAATCGAATTACCTAACTCTTATCTCAATATTATTGTCAGATTCTTTTAGAGATTTTGTAATTAACATGAAAAAAATTAACGCTTTATTTTAATATGCATACCTTTCTGTAGATGATGCTATTATATCCTGAATATTTTCTAGAACAAAATTAACAGTATCCTTCGAGATAAGCGAAACCTTTGAAAAAACTCTACATCGTTCCATTTTCCGAACTGGTTTTCTCTATTTCGAAATTGACGAGGATGATTAATTATATTTATTAAATCGATCATATCTTCATCATCGCTTAAAATTCCATATAATTATTCCATTTCTTAATATAAGCACGATTAAAAAACACTTTATTAATTAACCACCTGGTCATCAAAACAAAATATTATTTGTATACCTTGAACCAAGCTTAAACCGTCGAAATTAGGAGCTCAGCTAGTCTTCACTTTAAGCTAAGCTCAATAATGTAAGCTTTTATTGTAAAACAGTGAAATGTTAAATTCCAGAGCTTATCCTAGGTTTAACGTTGAGCGTAGCTTAAGCCAGTCTTGCAAAAACCGGCCCTTAGGACCGTATGCACCGTTTATACTTAAACTGGCTTTGCCGTAAAACTCTCTTAACTTGCGATTTTGTAATGCACCGTTATAAAAGGTAGGCTTAAATAGTGTTAAGTTGGCTTGAATATAAGCCTCCGATTTTCTGGGCTTACGGGTTAAGCGAGTGTTTTGGGCATGCGCATTTGTTTTTTTTTTTTAAATGTCAGTTGTAGCACATGAATAGAGGTTATATTCTTGTGGTTGTGGTTGTAGTCTTTGGTAGTCGTATAAAATGGATTTAGAACTGGAAGACGAATTATTTCTTGAGGCTGATGAAGATATATTAGATATCATTGACTATGGATTTCCGAGAAGACTGTACGACAGATCGGATTATTTTCATAATATATCATTTGTTCGGCGATTCCGTTTAACAAAACAGACCGTTTTAAATGTTTTGGAGCAGCTAGAAGACAGGCTAGAATTTGACAACGATTTGTAAGTAACAATTATTAAAAGTGTTGTGAATATTAATTTGTTCTGTTTAAGGAATAACAGTGTATCACCCATAAACCAGCTCTTAACAACTTTAAGATTTTATGCATGTGCGGGTCACCAAACTAGTGTAGGGGATTTTATAGGAATGCATCAGACAACTGTCTCAAGAATAATTAAAAGAGTGTCAGATGCACTTGGTAGTTTGAGCCAAAGATACATAGAAATGCCAGAAGCAAATGGAATTGTTAGGGTTCAAAACAATTTTTTTAATATAGCTAGATTTCCTCGAATACTCGGATGTATCGATGGGACACATATTAAAATTCAGTCTCCAGGTAATACTTCATATATACATATTTTACAAGCAAGTTTAGTAAACGCATATAATATAATGAAAATAAACCAGTTTTTCTTCTAGGTGGAGACGATGGAGAAGTTTACCGGAATCGAAAATCATTTTTCTCAATAAACACACAAGTACTTTGTGACTCTCAGTTAAGGATAATGGACATAGTGGCAAGGTGGCCAGGATCAGCTCACGACGCTACTGTATTTTTAAACAATCGCATTAGAGCACGTATAGAAGGGGGAGAATTTCCAAATTGCGTTATCCTTGGTAAGTATTGGATTAATGTGTTTCTTTCTTGTTGTATATTTGTTATTACATGGAAACCTTCGGTATTTTTATTTCTAATTAATTAATATGTCTATTTTCACAGGTGACAGTGGATACCCTTTAAAATCGTACTTCTTAACCCCACTTGCTGATCCTAACGGAAGAGCGGAGCAACTTTATAATGAATCACATATTCGAAGTAGAAATGTCGTGGAAAGATTAATTGGGATATGGAAGAGAAGGTTTCCAATTTTAGCATATGGAATTAAATGTAAAGTAGAAACGGCTATGACAATCATAGTGGCAACAGCAGTGCTGCATAATATTGCTATTGATATGAACGAGGATATACCTCCAGCGTCAGAAAATATAAATTTCCAGGAACTTAATTATTTAATACAACAAGACCAAATACCAAATTTACACAACGATGTTGGCGTTGTTAATTACAATTATAGACAAGAACTTATTGATAATTATTTTGCAAATCTGTAATGTATTTATCTCGGTCTTTATTAAATACAATTTTTTAAAATATTCTCTTTATTATTTTCTAAATAGTTATATGATGCCCATGTCATAATAATAGATACCTATGCCCTAATTATAATTTGAATATGAGGAATTGCATTTCACAACTTCAAAAAAAATTAACTTATTGTAGCCTTAACATACATGCAAAAAAATGAAATGTGCTTTTCATTTGCAGTAAAATTGGCAGATCCACGTGCTTTAGATAATGTGCCCTGTTCCATTCTAAAAGAAACAATTGTTTAAAGGCGCTGTGACACTATCAATCATTCAAATAAGGCAATTAATTAGGTTCCAGGTTATACTTACTTATTGGTAATAAAATAATTCAGCAAACAAACGCTATTAAAACGTGATTAAAACGAAGTTTGTTTTTATCTTTGAATAGAAATTGTATATTAATTATTAATAGAATTATCGCGAATTGAATATAACGAGGTTCTCTGTGAATATAACGTATACGGTAATAAACACGTGGTAATAAATAATTACTAATTACTTTTACCGACAGAGACAACCACTGTTTCTGTTACCGACAAATGCTTGACATTTGATTTCTGACATCAAATTACGTCGTTGCCAGATCAATTCTAAACTTAACTAAGCCAAGTATCTTTCGTTACGGTGCATTGGTAACAAAACTTAAAGTTTTAAGCCGGCTTAGTTAAAATTCACTTAACGTACAAACGGTGCATTCGGCCCTTAAAATGTAATAATTTAAACCGTGGATGATCCGAGGCTCTAGGGCCGCTTAACTCCTACGCATGCGCTTTTCCATCAAGTTGGTTCGTTTATGTCATATTTTTTTAACATAACCTATCTTTTCGTGAAATAAATATAGCCAATAATCAAAAATGGATATGTTATATGATATCGATATTGCACACGACGATGACATTAAAGTTTTGGATTTTATTGAATATGGAATACCAAGAGAAATATATCAAAGAAATAATTACTTTGATACGTTAGACGAATCGAGTTTCTACAAGAGATTTCGTCTATCCAGATTTTGCGTATTAAATACTGTCTTACCATTAATTGACCATCGTTTAGAATATCCATACGATAGGTAAAATTATAGCCTTTAAAAATGTGTCTTATTTTATTTTGTTCATTTTGTAGTAATAATTGTGTATCGCCGATGAACCAGCTGCTGGTGGCTTTGAGATTTTATTCCACTGGTGGACATTTGCAAGCAATAGCAGACTTCGCTGGTATGCATTTATCAACAGTTTCAAGAATTATATTACGGGTATCGGATGCTATAGGTGAATATTATAACAGGTTCATTAGTTTTCCCACTGAAGAAGATGAAATTAGAAATACTCAGCAAAAATTTTACAATATAGCGGCATTTCCTAAAGTAACTGGTGCAATTGATTGTACACATGTAAAAATTGAATCGCCTGGTAAGTATTATATATTTATTTTATTAACTAAAAAGAACCTAATGGCAAAACCGATAAATAAAACAGTTCCTAGTTATCGAACTTTAATTATAGAAATGTGTATTTTAGGTAGAGAAGATGGAGAAGTATATAGGAACAGAAAATCATACTTTTCTTTAAACGTACAAGCAATATGTAATGCTGAATTAAAAATTTTAAATCTAGTTGCTAGATGGCCAGGTTCGGCTCATGATTCCACAATTTTTAACAACAGTAACATTCATAGAGATTTCCAGAATCAGATGTATAGAAATTGTATATTATTGGGGATAAAATTCATTAAAATAAATAAATACAAACTAATATAAATATTGTTTTAGGTGATAGCAGTTATCCAATAAAATCGTATCTTTTTACACCGTTATTGAATCCTGTAATACTTGAAGAACAGCTTTACAATCAGTCACATATTAGAACCAGAAATGTTATAGAAAGATTATTCGGAATTCTTAAAAGAAGATTTCCTGTTTTGGCATATTGCTGCCGTTTAAAAATCGGTACTGTGCTAACAATAATAGTAGCAACATGTATTTTACATAATATTGCAATATCAGAGGGTGACAATAATCCTCCTCCTTTGCCAGATGAACTAGATGGTCATATTCTAAATGAGTTGATTGAAAATGGGCAAATACCTGAGGTAAATAATTATGCAAATGACAATGCAGCTTTAGGTTCTTTACTTAGAAGACAATTTATTAATAATTATTTTTCACAATTATAAATCATTAATCTTTAGTATTTATTTTTAAATTTGCCGCCTATTGTTAAGTTGGTAGTAATGCGAGTGGCGGAAGTTACCTATAGAAAAGAAAAGTGGGATAATGAGAAAGTGAGGTTATGTATACCCGTGGTTGGAGAAGGTGTTCCTTGTATTTTAAAAGGATAAATTAAGATTAGTAAAGTACTTTGTGTTGTTTATTAATTGTGTGGCCGTCTACAACTTCAGAAGTGGGATGGAAGCAAAGGAAACCATGAATAGTGACGAATTTATGGAAAGTGGCCAACCACGTGAACAAGGGGCAAGTGCAGTAAATGGCACGATTTCACTTCAGCCCCAGGGTAGTCAGCTAACAGTCGAAGATTTAATTCAAACTACAGTGAGAACTATTGTGATATACGATGGAGAGCGGCGTCAGCAAGGTAGTATCTCATCTGTTGGGTTAGGAGATGATTCCATGACACATACTAGGCCTTCGTTCACAAATCAAGAAATTGCTTCCCTTATCTTTTCCTTCAGTGTAGGCTGAACAGTCACTATCGAATTTTAACAGTAAATCCTCGGCGTTACCCTCGTGTAAATTTAGCGTTACAATTAGTGTTTTTATATTCGCGTCCACCACGATAACTCCGAACTTATACTATACGTTGTAAAGTGATCCATACCTTCCACATAACGCGGCCCCACGCGTCAATTTCATATACAAGGTGAGTCATCTTCAACGTCTTTTTCGCCGATTACTTTTTACTGAAATAATGTCCTAAAGTATCCTTGTAGTGTGTTCTCGTCAAGATATAAACTAAGGTTAAATTTATTTTGTTTTCTAATTTTATTTTACACATTTATTCTATTAACGTTAACTTATACTTTCATTATATCAGCGTAACTTTTACTTGGTTAGATTATTATAATATATTTTATTTATCCTGCCTGCATACTTCGGTATACAAGTAGTTCCGTTTTAGATCCAATTATCTTATTTTATTAATATTAGGATATTTTTTTTCTCTTTGTAGCCTGTAATGTAGAGTAAATAATTTTTCCCTTTTAACATAGAATATTTTTTCTTACCTACGTACAAAAATTCTTCTCTCGCCAGGGAAGCAATTTTGATTAAAATCACAATCAAAATATTTTTTTAATTATACAAGGCCCACGCGCCTCACTAAAAATATTCTATGTAAAAATCAAATAAGCTGAATGTTTACTCCATTACTACTTTTCATCTTCATATCATATAAAAATTATATATTTATTCATTTTATTAAATTATAGAGTAACTAATCCTTTTCTTTTCTTTTTTTTTCTCTGCCAGGGATTAAAACCACAATCAATTTATTTATTTTTTTTTTTTACCAGGCTCATGCGTCACACACTAAAAACATTCTTTGAAAAAATCAAATAAGCTGACTGTTTATTCCATTACTTCTTTTTTTTCCATATCATATAAAGTTTACATATTTATTTATTTCATTAAATTACTTGTACACTTGTACAAATACTTAATTTGTACATAGATAAGGTTATGTAGTGTATCTTTTTTTTATTAATCAACGGCCATGCATCGTTAGAAACTTTGTGTTATTAAACTAAACGTTACTCAATTACTCTGCTCACGAGATTCACTTAATTAACACAGTGTTCTCCTCTGAGCACTATCAATCCACAAACAACACGTCTTCTCGCATTTCCTAGCAGACACGCCCTGAGAATCAACCACACGGGGGCTCTCACATATGTACGTTTACTGGCGCCCAACAGATAAAAATGTGTAAACGTGCATAACGCCACAGCCAACAACCATAAAGTTGATGTGACGCAACTATACACGAAACCCCTTTACATACACATACGTACTGGAGGTTGATATGGTGCCCAACGTGGGGCTTTCTCTTTAAAGAAAAAAATTTTTTTACTCCCTGTGATACTACCTTTTGCGAACCAGGATGTACGAATCACTCCGTACAAGAAATTCTTCAATAATGGCAACCTCAGGAACCGGATTTCCAGACACGCCAACGCTCCAGCCACTAATGGACCAATGCAAAATAAAGTATGGAACTAGAGATGATTACATAACACCACTAGAAACGCCCGAAGCGACGGACACGAATTTACTGCTGGAATCGAGGAGACCCTCAGAAACGTCAATAGCGAATTGGCGACAATTCACGAGAACACAAGAGCGACAGCCCCTTTCGTGGTCCGCACCAGATGTCAGAATGACTATCCAGAAGCAACAACCCAGCAGCACGAAAATTCAACGAACCTCGAACGTATGTTCGCTCGTATGGCCGAAACCCTCACCAGAGCCATAGGACAAGCAACGGAGGACCGTGCGCAAGTCGCACACAATAACGCCAGGAGATCCCCAACGGCCGTATTCCACGGTTTAGAACACGAAAGTCCAGAGGCCTTCCTAATTAGCATCGAAGAATACTTCCGCCGAGCAGGTGTCACTGACGAGTCCGAACGACTTGCAATCGCTACCGAACAGCTGAGGGGAGAAGCGAAAAGATAGTACGAGCCGTACAAGCTGTTAATGGACAGGTACTACACCTTCGCGGATCGACTATTCGCCAAGTTCAATTCAGCTATCAGCCTAGCGAAAGCCACATCCCGACTCTATGGAGAAAGACAGGGAGGCCAGGAGCCAGCAGCCGTGTTCATAACACGCAAGATGTGCCTTTTTAGCCGACTCGACCCCCATAAGTCAGAAATAATCAAGACTGGGATTATCTTGGACCAATTGAAACCTGAGCTGCGGTCACGATTAAGAGGCCACCATATCGGTCAAGTGGAGGACCTAGTACAAATCGCTACTCAGATAGAGACAGATCTAGCCGACACACAGCAAGACAGAAGCCGTTCTAATGGCGGAGAAATCTCTATCAAGTCACAGCATGTGACCGAACACGAGCCCGCGGCTCGAACCAAGAGTCAACAACTGGAAACAGCAGACCCGGTAGGGGTGCTAACGGACCCCCCTACTCCATGCCGCTTCTGCCAAGGAACCCAATGGCACTTCCACGCAGAGTACCCTAACAATCCGTACCGGCAACAGGCGTCGGGAAACTCTATAGGGGCCAGGGGGCCTACACCGCGACCAACCCCCAGGCAGGCCCCGAACAGAATCAACCAATTCGCAACCGCACCAGAAGAGAACGGCCGACAATAGGACGGGACCTCAATGACATCCCTGACCTGTCCAACCTTTTTGACGCCACCGGAGACAACGACCATCAACCGGCCAGGTCTAATATTCACACTAAGTACCGAGTCAGAGAATCCCTCAACAGCACTCAAGAACTTCATCCACTACCACGGATCCACTTACGGATGAACGGTTGAGATATATCCACATTGATCGATTCAGGCGCGACGCGCAACATCGCCAAACCTTCGCGCACGGGCGCGCAATCTGTGGGAGGTAACCAACATGCTTTCACCATGGCATGCGGAGACGGGATCGTACATTCACAAAGTGAGAGCTGTCAAGACTTCGAAGTGAATGGACAGACATACTCGGACACCTTTCAACTGATAGAAGATCTGAACGAGGATCTAATTCTGGGGGTCCCTTTTCTATACAAGGAACGAGTGGTTCTGGATTACTCGCTGAAATGTGTCTACATGGGAACCACCAATAGACAGACAGTGTTTTGGGACCAGACCAAGGCGGTAATTGTCCCTGACCACGGATTACACGAAACTATCGAAATACCTCCATTCAGACACCCTACTGACAAAATAGCTGCTGTCAACCACTCAGCCTTGTATGAAGAAACCATCGAGGCCCAAAGACGTTCGACCACAGTGTGTGATGCTAAAGAACGCTGGATTCGTATCCAAGACCAAGGAATAGCCACCCCAGAGGAAAGAAAATTCTTCGAGAACCACCGTGTATACGACGACATATTCTGGCAGACCATCCACCACGTTGACAAAGTCATAGTTCCCCGCAGAAAGATCAGAGAGGTAATCGCTCACTACCACGATACCCCAGGCGCCGCTCATCCAGGGTGCGATGAAACCAAGCGTGTGATCGCGAGAGTACACGAGGAAGAACTTCGCCAGGACCATAGCCAGATACATTCAACAATGCGTGATATGCAAGTCGGTAAAAGGCCGGCAGTTGCAGCCAGCAGCTCCTATGAAATGACATTCACCCAGTACCTTTGAAACCTTAAGTATCGACGTCTTAAGTCCCTACAAAGAAGCTCGAAGCACCGGAAATCGCTTCGTCGTGATGATTGAAGATGTATTTTCGAAATGGGTCGAGGCCAGAGCATTCCCACAAGTGACGGGAACGACTATTATCACTTTGCTAGAAGAAGAAGTCGTTCCCCGATATGGTCTACCCCGGGTCATCATATCCGACAATGGAGGACAGTTCCGCAGCGGAACATACACTCAATGGTGTATACGAAACAACGTGGAGATCTTCCGTATCGCCGCTTACCACCAACGCGCGAACCCTGTTGAATGGAGAGTCCAGGAGCTCAAGAAGGTACTACGAACGTTCATGTACCGGAAATCCTCAGACACCTGGGACAAGCACCTCCCCAAAGCGCTGTTTGCTCTACTCTACTCTACTCGGTTACGAACTACCGCACCCAGGGGAATGGGTTCTCCCGAGGCATGATGCAGAACGGCAAGAGCACGCCCGGCTAGAGCGAGAAACGCGAGTTTGCCAAGCCAAGCAAAACCAGAACAGATACCAAGAGAGGTACGCACCTGCCGCCGGCGAACCTCCAATACAATTCCAGGTAGGGGACTCCGTAATGGTAGGATACTTCGCCCTCACAAGAAAGCCTTCTTGCCAGTGTGGACGGGACCCCACGAAATAACCGAAAAACGTTCTGCTGGGATCTACCAGATTCGACGAGGACGAGCGTTCACCGATGTCCACATCGACAACCTCCGTCCAGCCCCAACAACAGACGCCGAATTCCAACTATCTGGTAGTTGTAGCTCGGACGACGCCAGCGAACCAGACTCGTACGACGCCGATGTCGAGGGAGACGTCGATGACCCAGTCTCAGCCTCAGATAAGCGGAGATCAGAAACTAAGGAGTCTGTCACCGATGAGCCGCTACCCAGCTTAGGAGAATCCTCCATCACAGCAGATGAACCTACTCTCGATTCCGACAATGATCCAAGACCCAGCCGCCCGACGTCCAGGCGAAGAATCACCGTCCACATGGACTCGAACGATTCCACCAACCCTGTCTCCAAAAAACTTCCCAAAAAAGTTACAAAACCCCTTAACTTCGTACGAGCTTCTGTGTCTGGCCATGACACCCGACCGATCGCCTCTTCCACTTCCTATCCTGGTACTCCTACCTCATTAACTTTACAGGTGTCGCCAGTCCAATCCATAGCGAGCCAACCGGTCCAACCAGCTACAAAGTCTCCAGTTCCACTACCCAGGGCACCTATCCGACGATCTCAACGACTGCGAAACGTCATCTTGGAAGCACCGCCTACTTCGAGTAATTAAAAAAAAAAACCGAAATATTATTTTATGTACCTAGGACAGATCCGTCTGCTCCTATATATAAACCATGTATTTTAATCTTTTGCAAATGTTCACGATGCACATCTCTTAAGTAGAGTCATTCGGGGCTACTCCCCAGGTTCTGCAAGCATACATTAGGAAAAATCATTCGCAAACAATCCTTACATGAAAAAATTGAAGCGACGAAAAAGACGCTCCGAACGGAGGGGGTGTTATAAAACGACACATATCCGCGTTTTACAAAAAAGAAAAAAAGTCTACCACGTGGGTCTAAATTCATTATTTCCTGTTAAATTAAGGGAATTTCTAGGCATCGGTTAACCACCTTTAAGTAACGGAGCCAGTCGCTGTCGCCTGCCAAATCGTTTTATGACAGAGCAAGATCTTCTAAAATTGCTTTAATAAATTCATTTTAAGACTTAGGCCAAATTTTTTAGCTCCTGGGACGTAGCATTTCATACTGAATGCGATCGTACCATCAAAAACATCGAAAACCCAGTAAAAAATTGAAAAATTCACTAAAACCTAATCACAATGAACACAAAGCTCCAGATGATAGGGTCGAGCGGAAATACCCAGACAATAGTCTGATTGAAAATTAGTTTACAGTCTATTCAACTTTTAATATAAATAGAAGCCCATTTTCACTGAAAGTATCTGGTCTTATCTTTTCCTTCAGTGTAGGCTGAACAGTCACTATCGAATTTTTAACAGTAAATCATCGGCGTTACCCTCGTGTAAATTCAGTGTTACAATTAGTATTTTTATATTCGCGTCCACCGCGATAACTCCGAACTTATACTATACGTTGTAAAGTGATCCATACCTTCCACATAACACGGCCCCACGCGTCAATTTCATATACAAGGTGAGTCATCTTCAACGTCTTTTTCGCCGATTACTTTTTACTGAAATAATGTCCTAAAGTATCCTTGTAGTGTGTTCTCTTCAAGATATAAACTAAGGTTAAATTTATTTTGTTTTCTAATTTTATTTTACACATTTATTCTATTAACGTTAACTTATACTTTCATTATATCAGCGTAACTTTTACTTGGTTAGATTATTATAATATATTTTACTTATCCTACCTGCATACTTCGGTATACAAGTAGTTCCGTTTTAGATCCAATTATCTTATTTTATTAATATTAAGGTATTTTTTTCTTTTTTGTAGCCTGTAATGTAGAGTAAATAATTTTTCTCTTTTAACAGAGAATATTTTTTCTTACCTACGTACAAAAAATTCTTCTCTCGCCAGGGAAGAAATTTTGATTAAAATCACAATCAAAATATTTTTTTAATTATACAAGGCCCACGCGCCTCACTAAAAATATTCTTTGTAAAAATCAAATAAGCTGAATGTTTACTCCATTACTACTTTTCATCTTCATATCATATAAAAATTATATATTTATTCATTTTATTAAATTATAGAGTAACTAATCCTTTTCTTTTCTTTTTTTTTCTCTCGCCAGGGATTAAAACCACAATCAATTTATTTTTTTTTTATACCAGGCTCATGCGTCACACACTAAAAACATTCTTTGAAAAATCAAATAAGCTGATTGTTTATTCCATTCTTTTTTTTTCATATCATATAAAGTTTACATATTTATTTATGTAGCGTACTTCCCGAAACGCGATAATAAATAAAAACTAATTTTTATAATCGGGATTTAGCAATAAACGTCCCTCCCTGAAGCACGTTAATAGATATTTAATAACCGGTATCTTACAATAAACGTACCTTCCAGAAATACGATAATAAACAGTTATTTAAGTTTATAAGAGGGATTTACTAATATTGAGAATCTAAGCTTAACTTGGAGAAACACGAGATTTATCAGGTAGCAATAAACCACCGCACTAAAGTAGGGAATTTCCGTTCATCACTTGCCCTTGTACATAAATAGCGAACCAACTCGAAAGAGGCATCATTATCAAATCAGTTTACCTATCATATCATATCATACCTAGTCTAGGATACACAACGTATCTTCGCATAACTGTAAAGTTCGTAATTGTTTTGTTTTTGTTAATAAATAACTTCTTCTGATTTCAAGTTTTATTTAGTAGCATCAGCGCTACAATTTATTTCATTAAATTACTTGTACACTTGTACAAATACTTAATTTGTACATAGATAAGATTATGTAGTGTATCTTTTTTTTTATTAATCAACGGTCATGCACCGTTACTACACACTGAGTTTAGAAACTTTGTGTCTAAACTAACTAAACGTTACTCAATTACTCTGCTCACGAGATTCACTTAATTAACACAGTGTTCTCCTCTGAGCATTATCAATCCACAAACAACACGTCTTCTCGCATTTCCTAGCAAATACGCCCTGAGAATCAACCACACGGGGGCTTTCACATATGTACGTTTACTGGCGCCCAACAGATAAAATGTGTAAACGTGCATAACACCACAACAAATAGCCATAAAGTTGATGTGACGCAACTATACATGAAACCCCTTACATACACATACGTACTGGAGGTTGATAGGAACTTGTCGATCCTCCAGAAGAAGGAACAGTGGTTGAGTGCAAATGGGTCTACAAAACTAAGTGCGGGAATGATAGTGAGAAAAGTTACCGAGCAAGGTTAGTAGCGAAAGGTTACACTCAAAAAGAGGGTGTCGATTATACACAGACATTTGCTCCAGTAGTGCGACACTCAACTTTAAGACTTTTGGTAGCCTTAGCTGTAAATTTAGAATTAAAAATTGTACACTTAGATGTTAAAACTGCTTTTCTTAATGGAATCTTAAAAGAAAGCGTCTACATGAGGCAACCAGAGGGGTTTGTTTTAAAGGGTTCTGAAAACAAGGTCTACAAGTTAAAAAAGGCAGTATATGGTTTGAAGCAATCAAGCCGAGCCTGAAATGAGAGTAGATGTAGTTTTAATAAATTTGAAATACGAAAAGTCACAATTTGAACCTTGTTTGTATATTAAAAGAAAAATTGATTTATTAACAGTTGTAGCCCTGTATGTCGACGATTTCTTCGTTTCCTCAAATGATCCTGAGGTAATAAAATTCCTAGAAAATCATTTAAATTAAAATTTTAAGATTAAGAATTTAGGAGAGGCAAAGTAATGTTTGGGGGTTAGAATCATCAGACACTATAAACAAAATTGTATAACTCTAGATCAAGAGGATTATATTGATGAGATCTTGGCAAAATATAATATGCTATTTCAGATAAAATTTTTGACGTTAAATACTTGCCTACTAGCGAAATGATAGCTGACATCTTAACAAAATGTTTGCAGAATGTGAAAAATACTAAGTTCGTAAAAGGTTTAGGTTTAAGTGTTGACTAGAAATGTTATTGTCAATATTTTAGGTAAATTTTGATAAGTGGGGTGTTGAGATATCACAAAATTTAACTTAAGTCATATGGCACCATCTGGTGGTATTAAGGTAAACCCTTTGATGATGTTACCTTTCATATGTTGTGTGCTCTTTCTAAAACTGTTTTTGTAAGTTAGTTAATACAGAATTTTCATAAAAGCTACACGTGTTTTAATTCAGCAGCGACTTTTTTACAATAATTCTTACCATCACTGTTGCTAACCAGGTGATAGTGTCGTGTTTTTAAAGGCAAACGTTGTTCATTGGAATTATTCACCTTATTACCGGTTGTACTTACATTATCTTCTTCTTCACGGTGTGTTCCGTTTCTTTGTGACGTTTTTCAGTGTTTACAACAGTTCAGGCACAGGATCTTTACATTGCTTGGTAGCAATTGCACAATATTTAACAAAGTCTGCTACTAACTTATCTATTTCTATATTGATTTTGGGATCACTTGCCGTTATGGGCTTTAAGATCTTAAACTTGTACTTTTTATATCTCTTATGCTTATGTTTGCTGTGCATAAGCTTTGAGATTTTTTTATGTTTAATACTGGCACTTTATTTCCAACTTTTTTTAACTGTAAGAACTGGCCTGCTCCTATGTTTACTTTTAGGAGTTCTTAGAGGTCTCTCATGAGTTTTTTCTGGTGATTTTACCTTAGCAGCCTCAGAAACCATCGGTTTATTCTTAGGAGGCCTACCAGCCATTTTTATTAGCAGCAGGCCTACCAGGTTTTCGTCTTGGAGGATATAAAACTCGATCTGCGTTAGTGTACAAAATACTATCAAACCTGTTGGCAGTAACAGGTATGTTATTGACTTCCTTTGATTTATTTAAACTTGCACCATTAGATCTGTTTTAGCACTAGCTTGTTTACGGGGGACCTATCAACTTTTTACTTTCTTCTTTTGTTTCCTGCTTAACATTAAATTGCTGCTAAATTTTTCTCGCGGATTTCCTGAAGACTGCAGGAAGCCATCATTGCACTGCCTGTATCCGAATAATCAGAGTGTGAACCTCGTGATAAAGGTAATGAAGCCATCTTTCTGGTCCTCTTTTGCCCGTGCCATTTATATTTTGGTTAGGACCGTCTTTTTTTCGCATTTTTCTTGTCCTCCTTCGTCTCAATAACTTTAGTCCGTTCTCAGCTAACAACTTTTATAATATCCTTGATACTCCAAACACTAGTTTTATTTGAATAAACATCACTTTTACTTATAACAGGATCATTTTTATTAGATACTATATCACCTTTATTCGAAACTATATCACTTTTATCAGAATCACTTTCTGAATCGCTTGAGGCGGCGCTCTCAGAGCTAAAACTTACGCTTTCACTGTTAATTTTACTGTGTTCACCAGTTTTTCCTATTACTTTTTCAACGATGGGCTGCTTGCTTTACGAATAGTTGCTATTGTTAATCGAAGACCATTTGCCTGTGAACTTGTAATAATTCAGGACTTGGACTTCTTGATGATAATTCTTGACTTGATGTAGTTCAACATCAGACTGACTACAAGACTGTGAGGCATCAGTACCAGAATTACTACAATTTGTCTCTGAATCGGTGTCAGAATCACTGTTACCATTATCTTGGGTGGTGTTATTGGGTTCCACACTTAAACCAGTGCTAAAAGCAGTAACATCCACGGTACTTGGTAAATCTGATTCTTCAGGTTCGTTTGCTGGCTAGTGGACAACAGATGACCATCCAGGAACTAATTCTGTACTTGTGCCATCATTTCCAGCCATTTTCGTAACTTTTGTTATATAAAGTACGCCACATTCTGTCGATTAATGATAAAATAATTAATTTAATCCCTATAATAAAAATCAATTTCCATGTTTATATTTCACTTTAGAAGTAAGATAGCCTCTAGCTGATTATTACAACACATTTTTCTAGGATACATGGAATTTTTCTCACAAACTTAATTTTTTTCGCACATTCTACCACTGGTTTTGTGTTGTTATATTATATTACGGCACTGTTTTCTTATGTTATTTCAATATATTCGAGATGTCAAAGTTGCGCAACGGCGTCAAGTTTCTTCAGTGAAAATTGTGTCATTCGCTACGAGTGGCACACTATAATAAATCTCCTTTTGTTACTACGCATTTAGGGGTTAATAGCTCTGACCCCTAACTTAAACACCATTTTTTTTGTTTTTTTTAGGCATAATCTTAAATAACCCAACGTAATAAAGGTGACGCCCCAACTAGCTTTAGGGTGGTTTTTTTTGGTGTTGCAACAGTAGTTTGAGGGAGTAAAATCAAAAAGAGTTTGGATTACATTTGAATATTTTTTTACAATTCTCATTTAAATTTCAGTCATTTCATGCTTTTGGTAAATGGTAGTAGTTAAATATCATTACATTACGTATTACATTTATACACATTTACATAAAAGGTATGTAAAAAGAAAAGATTCGCAAATTATTTGCCTGGATTTTTTTTTAGGTTTCTGCTTTATCGAGATCGGAATTTTTTTTTAGGTTTTTTTGTACCTGCTTTATCGAGATCTGGTTAATTTTCTTTTTTTTTGTTCACTTATTCATAATAGATTGATATCTGTTTGCGTCTTACAGGAAACATTCCTAATATTTTTTCATAAATTGTTTTTCGGCATTTGCTGTTTTATTAGGATAGTTTTTCTACAAGTTGCTGGGTAAAAGTGAATAATAAATTCGATGTATAGTCTATTCCACAGCTATTTAAATTTATTTTAGTAAATTACTACATATAGTCTGTTCTGTATCGGTTAAATTTATTTTTACTTTCATTTAGTTCGGTTATATGCGGCACTATTTTCTCTGGCTGACGCCATTGTATGTTGGTTTATATACGTGTTGATCTTACTAGTGGTTCGTTACATTTATCCGGTCTAAAAAAATGTTGGCTACAATTTTTTTATATTATATTTTGGGAAGGGGTGAATCTGTTATATTTATTTTACAAGATATATACTTACATAATGGATATAAATAGGATATTAAGTGACGAATTAACTTACAAACTTCTGAGTATGGGTTCAGAGCTAGGTATGGTACTGTAGAGGGAAAAATAAGTTATTGAGAGGTCATAAGAAAAAAATTTATGGGTATTATCAATACAGTTTGACGCTGATTGGGAATTAAATATTTGTTCTACTAAATTGGAACAACTTTTAGACTGTTTGCAAAGTTTCGATGCTACAAATAAAGAAATTGAATATAAGCGAATTAAGTCTAGATTACTTCACGTTCAACGTTGCCTAAACCGAATCAGTAGTTCAAATTTCGATTTACAATCTAGGAAAAACTACTTAGTAGAAATGTGTAGTGATTTACTTAGTACTCTCAAGGACACTTATTCTGCAGCTATTGTTCCTGAAATAAATCAAAACCCATTCTTTTCACTCCTAGACTTGCCTCTTGAACATACAGCTACAATGGTTAATGGTCAATCAGCTTATTCCGATGGAGTAAATTCCATTATGATTTCTGAAAATGTTCAGGTTCGAGATTGTGAAATAGTGGGGAATTAATTGTTATCGAGCAAGTGCTGGTACCTTTTACCGTTGCATCTCAATCTGTGCACAACTACCCTATTAATATTCAACATTCATTTTTTAGTAGTACCGTTAATAACTTAGCGGAAAAATTTAAGCATTTTAATTTTAGTAATAGTCTGGTCTCCCAAAGCAATTGGCCGGTGACTTCGTGTGTTGTATAGATTTGATTATCTATACAACATACGATGTAATTTGGAGTTCTGTCGCGTTTGCAGTTATCTATGTTTTGTTAAACTTTTTTTTTGATCGTGGATTTTGTCGTGAATAAGTTATTGATTAATAGCGACGCTCAGCGGACAATTCACAAGCATATACTGATTTTGATTCAGCTACTTGATATGGGGTTTGGCCTATAAAATTGTCATTTTTCAATTTCCGTTTGTTGCATTTGTGTTTAATCCAGATATTAAGTCGCGCCATGTATATTTTTAATTGTAAGTTATAGATAGATGGATTTCCCAGTTGATTTAATCTTTAACCATTCTTGTGAAAACATCATTTAGATGTATGAATCCAGATTACTGTTGAGATATCACAAAATTTAACTTAATTCATGTGGCACCATCTGGTGATATCAAGGTAAACCCTTTGATGATGTTACCTTTCATATGTTGTGTGCTCTTTCTAAAACTGTTTTTGTAAGTTAGTTAATACAGAATTTTCATAGAAGCTACACATGCTTAATTCAGCAGCGACTTTTTACAATAATTACAACATACTGTTGAGAACTGAGACATTACAGCAGAGACATTTAGTTAGCGTCTGTTTTTTTTTTGTAATTTCGCGGTAGAATAACGTTTCATTACAATAGATTAAATTTAAGGTTTTATATAGCATATTAGGAATATCCCAGCGGTTAGATAAAATTTATATTGCCATATTGTGAATCAATAATCCGGTAATTTGTTACCTTCCTAGAATAATTTAATAGGGAAAAACCCAACATAACAGCCACCAGCTAAGGGTAATGAAGAGGGAGGTAGTTTTTCTTTTTAGATAGGTGAGGCGTGTTTTGTAGCCCGAAAAAGAGTGGTGTTGTAAGAGAGTTCATAACGTAAAAATGTAACTAAGTTTTAATAAATCAAGTTAAACTTAAATCACAGTGTCTTAATAAAACATAACAACATAAGCAGTGTCAAACCTAAATACGTTAAACACAACATAGAAAAACCTAGAGTCCACTTTTACGAAAGAATTACACATACGTAGGATTAAAATTAAAATATGCTAAGAGGGCCAAAGCCCATAGGTATAATAATAACATTATCTTTATTAGTTGGCAATTGTTTGGCCATAATATTTATGAAAGGATTTGTTAAGCCGTACAATATTTACCCTTTAATTTTTATGGTTCAAAGAACTATGGAACTTGGAAATTCTTAGATTTTTTTATATTCGTAGATTGTAAGTTGAAATAAGCCACATAAAAGGCCAACTAGTATAAGAAAACATCAGTGTAACAACTCAATGATTAATATTGTGACGTATAGTCTATTAGAAATAGAAATAATAGAAATACCTAAATGTATTTACCTTTTTTTGCCATACAGAGATATGAATAAGGTAAGTCATTTGATTTTTTGAATAAGTACAAAAAAAACTATATAAAAAACGAAATACATTGTAATAAAAGACTAACAAAACAGCTTACAACACAAGGTGTACATGTACATGTGTACACCTACATAATTTTTTTTTGTATGAAACAAATGTAAACAAACACATAGTATAATAATTACTAGTAACTTACGAGTCAGACCGGGATCATCAGATTAAAATAGTTACAAATTTTATGTGCTATTGCTAGAGAAATTTCTACTGTAAGTGATAAATTCTTCTAAGGTATAAAAACAATTTTCTATTAAAAATGATTTTAAATTTCTCTTAAATTGAGCAAAGCTTCTTGTTTTTTTTTAAAGCATGTGGCAAAATGTTAAAATGACTACAACCGGCGTATAAAGGAGATTTCTTATATTTCTCATGGGCACACTTGCCAAGACAGAAATTTTCCTTTTCTCTTGTAGGGTAATCATGTAAATCTATATATTTTTTTTAATTTGCTAGTGTTTTGTTATTACTCACAAGAATAAATTTAAGGCTTACAAACTCAAGTTATTGTTATTAATTATTTAAATATATAATTTGAAATAAACAATAGGTCTGTTGGTTCTTCAAGCAATAAGAACAAAAATGTGGTACAAATGTACAACCAAGCGAATAAAACATAAACACGACAAAATATCTGATGTGGCCAGCACATATATCATTCTGATATAAAAAAAAATCATTCGATTTAATTCTTCACTTACCGCAATTAAATTTTAATAGCGTATCTTGAAATGTTTCACTAAATTTTTTAAATAATTAATTTTCAGCGTCATTCGATACTGTCAATAAATAGTTCATGTCATATATTTTAATAATTGCATTTTGGCTCATCACCGAATTTATCATTGTCTTTGGCCTTTAGAACATGTGTACCAAATTTGAAAGCGTTATCTCCCAAAACTGTGGCTGCTATCGCGATACTACAGACATGCCGACAGATTTTTTCCACAAAATTATGTTTTTTCATTATAATTCGTCGAGATTCGTCCAGAAATGCAATAAAAATTTTTAATTTTTTTCCCGAAATTGTACCACTTTTCTTCTTTCATTCATTATGTCTCTTCTGGTGGTGCCACATTCACCAAATTTAATGTATCACCTAAAATGTTGTCGAAAATCTTAACTGCCAAATTTGGAAAGTGTCCCATTAGTATTATTTGAGTTGTCGCGGATACACACATCCATACATACGCACCGACAGACATTAGGAAAATAGTCATAATGGACTAAGGAGGGTTCAATATATGAATCAAAATCTCGAGGTCGAAAAAAAATTACGATTACTATACTTCCTTATATTAGATATAAGAAAGTACAAACAGTAAAAATCATCGACATCCATCTCTCTAAAAATGGTTTCAACGCAGATTAGATTATTAAACTAATTGGTTTTTGACTCAACAAATACAAATAAATAATTTTTTGTACAAAATTCATTTTTCGGACGAATCAATTTGGAACAAAATTGGTAGATACAAATGGTCCTATTAGACGGCCAGCTGTATCGCCAGACTTATCATCTACTGATTTTTATATGTGGGGTAATATTAAAAAGCAAATAATCACTCGACCATGTATGTAGGTCATATTATTTAATTAAATATAAATAATTAGTTATGTCAATTGTTTACTATTCTATTCTATTTTAAATTAAAATGTTTTACTGATTTTTTTCTTTTTCACATATTTAAATAAGTCAAATTCAAATAATTTTTCTAAAAAAACTGATTAATGAAATATTTTTAATGTTCACAAGTTTATTTCAAAGACAAAAGAGACGTTATACACTTAATTTTTTTTTGTAAATAAAGCAACTAATTATCAGGATTATCGGTTCCATTTAAAAAAGTTGACATTTCGTTAAAAAACCACTATCGTTGAATTTAATCAGTAATAAATCATGCATAATCTGAGTATTCGGGAAAAAACATTTTATAAGTAGGTACTCCTAGACTGATTTCAGACAGCTTCGAACAAGCCTTCTATGAAAAAAAATTGGCAACCGGAATGATTTTTAATAATTGGGATGATCTGTAGAATCCGAATATGCAAACATTTACAGGATATCCCACTTAATTTGATTTTCATGACAATTTCAGCGAAACCGGAAGGCGGCCATGTTCGATTTTAACATCATATAATCGGGAATTACTTCTAATATAAAGAGACCAAGTTTGAAAAAAATCCCTTCGCCCATTCAAAAGATGTAATTATAAACATGGTGTATATGCCCGGTATATAAAAAATGTCAAATGCATTCCGTGGAATATATTAATTAACAAAATTTTAAATTGCTTTAGAAATGACACTACATGTCGATAAATATTGATAGATTGGATAGAAATGCGATCTTTACTTTATTTCCTTTTTCTAATTAAAATTAAAATGTTTTATAAAAAACTGATTTGAAGAATTCGAATCTTTCTTCTACACACTAAAAAAACTACGTGGGGAAACATCAAATAATAAGGACTGCAGAACGTTTGCTGTAACTTGGTAATCTATAGGTTTCTGTGCTCTGAATTTAGGACAGATTCCTTTTAACTCAATAATGTTATTTTTATTTAAAACTATTCCCTTCGCTAAAACTAAAATAAATAAAATAAAAGTACTCACCAATACAACAATCACTTCAAAACTAAAACATTCACAGACACGTGTTTCTGCATCTTTGCGTCGCGGTCGTCATGTCAGTGCGACCCCCTCAAAGTCTCGAATGTAACTGAGAGTCTTAGTAATCCTAATGTAATAATTTAATAAATATCAATGGTTTCAGGGAACAGAATAATAAAAATTGTATAAAGGAAAATCCTCGTAAACGAGGTACCTAGCACATCCTTAATTCTTGGTAATAGTTTTATTCAAGTAAGGAACGAAATGGAAATATGGGAACGGCAAAAATTGTTTAGTAATTACTATTTTCTAACTTTTATAAAAAATCAGTCATCAGGTGTATTATAGTACAGGAGCCAGCGATACACTTTTTTGATAAATCTGCTTAAAGGTAATTTCTTATTTTTTGTGTCATATTTAAGCTGTATCTTCACAAAATAGACTACTGCAGGCGCACCAGCAGGACAACGCTTGCCAGAAATGTTTAAAGCTAAAAATTTTTTTTGCCAGTAGTTTTTTACTTGAAATAGTTAAAAAACTTAGGCTGGCGGTCATTCGACGGAACATGGCTTTCGCAGGAGCAAACAAAGTTGTTGTGAAGCAAATATATATACAAGGTGTCCTGAAATTGTAAGTGGATCTCTTAATGGTAGATTCTAGACCCTAAATTATGGCAAACATAGCTATGTATGTACCAAAGTGCGCCGTTTTTGACTGGTACGAAAAATCATTTTTCAAATATCTTCAGAACCGTTTCAATTATCTTTTCCAGTTTTAATACGCGATTATTATAAGACCAATTACATCTTCAGTAAAGATTTAGTTGAGATTGATACATACCCCAAGCAGCACAAACTTGCTATTTAGCTGAAATAACCGCAAGATTAGGCTATAAAAGCGTTTTAATGGCCTTTGTCAAGTTGTATTTTGGCCATATTATTTTAGTCGTGGTTCAACATAAAATTTAAACACAAAAACGTAATGAAGGCCTTTTTTTAACTATATAATTGGTCATTTACAGTACCCACAATATGGCCACGCAGATTTGGTTATAAAGTCATTTTTATGGTTTCATGTATGAGCAAGTAATTAAATAGCAACATGTCCTAATACTGCCTTTATAGCCATAAAAATGACCAGAATATGTTGGCATGGTTTTAGTTATTAATATAGTTTTGATATCCAAGCAATTAGCCAAAATATGACTACTTTATTTGGCGATTTTCTTAGCTGTTAATTTCGCATTACGACTAAAATAAAAAAAGAAGTCGTTACTAAATGCCCTCTTTGAAAGTAATTTTATAGACATAATAGCCTATTTTGGGACTAAACAGCACTGCCAACAAAATGTTGTTGGCAGTGTTTACACACTTCATATCTAAATATATGACAGAAACTGAAACTAATCCCCAAAACCATTCACTGAGTGAAATTAAATGTAAACTCGTGTCTGTAAAATACCATAACCAAATTGTGTTCTTATCTTTGCTTCATACTTTAACTATTTGACGTATGTAATTAATTGAAACAATATACAAGTAAAAATTTAGGTTTATATGATGCATCTAATAATTATTCTATTTGAAAAAAAACCAAAACAAATTTGAGACTTAAGTTTGTTTCTTTGTCCTCTTTATAGCATTTTTTTTTATTTAATTTAATTATGTTATCTCTTTATAATGTAACGAAGTGATTTTTCCCTTATGATTTTCTGTTGTAATAAGACCAAGTGGGTTTTTCTTTAACTTTGGTATACCCTGTATACGATAACTTTTATTAATATTTATTTTAAAACTACTTTGAACAAAAGGTCAATTTGTTTTATTAGTCAAATACTTGGAACAATAATTAATCCTGGAAGGTAAATGGCTCACACCGGTATTTGTTGAATACGTTCTGTGAGGGGGGTCTTCCTGAAACATCAAATTTAATCGTCGTATACCTGAATCCCTCAAGAAACGGCGTTCTTATGTACATATTTGAAGTAGTAAATTAAATAAAGAAGAATATGCCATAAGATGTGCCTGTGCTTCCTGTGTCATAAACAAACGAGAGGTTATGTTTTTTTATAGACCATTTTTTGGCGAGAAAACTTGCTAACCGTTTTAACCAAGTATCTCGTCACATTTCTGGTTGTACTTTTGCCAAACATTACCTGTTAAATTTGCCTTTCGACTAAAAAAGTTTGTTAGTACCATTTTAGTCATATTCTAACTTATTTATAGCATAATTACGGAAAACATGCAAAATTATGCCAACTTATTTTTCTTGATTTTGTTTTTCAAAAATTTGAAGTCTTCCTGATCAACAGGATTATTAGATTTTATATAAATGCGAGAAGCCACCTCTTCATGTCTTATATCCGGTAACAATGTTTTTCGTAAACCAAGGAGGACATTTTTTTTTTGAAGGATGTCATAGGTACAAATTTAATTACGTTGTTATTGATAACATAATACAAGTAATCCATAGCCTCATTAGCATTATCATTTTTATAGAGGTTATTCCAGTTTAACTTGCCCAGTTCAGTATAGAGCGACGTAAAGTCGCATTTTTTGTAATTATATGACATCGAGCTTTGTTTGGAAGATTGTTTGTTGTGATTAAAACTATAATTCGATATTTAGTGGTAGGTGGTGCATATCTTCTTTAAGCGCCGTAATAAAAATTTTTTACAACACAATTTTTTTTTTACATAAAACTAAATCTTATATTTTCATACTGGAGTTCGTTATACAGTTAAATTCATTAAGATCATAAAAATTACTAAAATTATTTAGCTGAAACATTTTACTGGTCCTAGCCCACACAGCACAAAAATATACGGAATGAAATGAAATATAATAAAGCTAAAAATGTGTGCTAATTATTATTTTCAAACTTTTACAAAAACTTATCACAGAGTACTGGTATCTTTTCTGTCAAATTCTAACTTATTTTCACTATTTCTAATTATTAATACATCCAAAAATGGTAGTTGTCCAGAGTTTTCAGTTTCATATGTGAATTTAACTGACGCGAAACTACTGCTTAATTTAGATACAAAAGTTATCAATATCAGCGACTTTTGTATCGAACACTGCAAAAATATCATCCATATACCTAAGCCAAACCCTGGGGAAATACTCAAATTCTTCTTTTGCTTCCGTCTCGAAGCTGTTCATGAAGAGACTGGCAATTAATGGTGACAAAGAGTTACCCATTGCTGTTTCTCCATGTTCGAGGAAATTATCATTGAATCGAAAACAATTTTGTTTCATGCAAAGTTTAGTGAATTTAAGATATTCCTTTACTACATCTTGACTGAGACTGTTTAATTCGAGTAGATCGTTAAGGTAGTCCAAGGTCTGTGGTATCGAAACAGTTGGAAACAATGAACAAACGTCAAAGGAGATCAAAATTTCACCTTCTTGCAACTGAATATTTTTCACCTTATTAATGAAATCGTTGGAATTAATTACAGAGAAACTAGGTGCTGCAATAGGTCAATTTTCGAACTCTTCCGTTAACCATTTTGATAGGTAGTAAGTCGGCGATCCGATTGCTGAAACAATAGGACATACCGACTTTTCTGGTTTATGTATCTTAGGCAAGCAGTACAATTTAGGTACACTTGGGTTAGATACATGTAACTTTATATTTAAAGCTGGAGTAATAAGGTTTTTATAGGATTTAAGTACATTTCTTACTTCAGTAACCATTTTTGGTAATGGATTTCTAGAAAATTTTTATAAGAACCATTACTAATCAGATTGTCTAACCTTACATAATAGTCCTCTTTATCTAAAATAACAACCTTATTGCCCTTATCAGCTTTTAAATAAAAACAATCTTTTTCACGCAACCGGTTGATAATTTTTCTGTCTTTTGTAGATTTTGATTTTTTATTTACTTTAGTGACAATATTTGTCGATATTTGATTTCTGCAAGCTTCTCTGACAAATCCTTTAGAGGAATCAGGAAGGTATTGAATTGAACTCTCAACACTTACAACAATCTCATCTAAAATGCCTTCAGAGGCAGGTCAAGCAAAATTTAATCCCTTGATAAGGAGATTAATTTCTTCTTTATCAAACGACTGTGAGGAATGATTTTCTACAATCCTAAGAACTTTTTGAGGAACGCTTTCTTTTGACGTACTACCGATTAATCTTCTGAGTTTTTTATTTTGTGATGACATTCTATTAATAAATGTCGCGTTAATTGATATAAACATGTTCCTCTGAAAGTCACACCATTGTTCATGTTTTAAATTATTTAACTTATAGGAGTCAAAAAGTTCTCGATCTTCGATTCACCCGTGGTATTCGTAAGATTTTTAAAGATGTAGGTATAGCAGTGGTTCATTCATCAGGAAATAAACTACAACAACTTTTAGGCAATCCAAAAGACAAAATTGAAACAAACAAAAAGTCGGGGATTTACGAAATTAGCTGTAAGGACTGTAATCAAAAATATGTTAGACAGATAGACGATCAATTCAAACTAGATTCAAAGAGCATATGGCCCATCTCAAATATGGTAGAACAGATAAGTATAATGTAGCCCAACATACGTTTGAGAACAACCATAATATAGATATTAGCAATTTAGGATTAATTAGGAATGTAACAAATACTAGACAACTGGATGCATTTGAGAACTTAGAGATCATAAAGTGTAAAAATAGTATGAATAGTGACAGAGGGCCTATCCCAAATAGCCCGTTTTTTGGTTAGTGGCTCGTCACGGTGACTATAGTTTAGGTATAAATAGGGTATATTGTTAGCATAAGTTTAGTTTTAATCATCTCCAGATGATGCCAACTTGATTGGCGAAACGCGAGTGCAGTATATAGTGTCTTGCTGTTTCGTGGAAAACGACGTCAGTGTTATCTTCACATCAAAGGTTTAGCGATATTATATTTCATCTAATTCCAAATTTTAAACTGTTACCAAGAAAAGGATACCTACCTAGTTTGTTTCAAAAATATACTATGATCATTCCGTCTATATTCCCTACAAATATTGCATGTACTCTGTATATGCAGAAATTAGAAGAAATATGTGCATATACTCTGTTACCTAAAATGAATATACATAGTATGAGTCAATTCTTATACAGTGTGGAAATTAAGTAACGCATAAATTCAGTTTTTCCGTTGATATTAATTTTTTTGAAAAAAATCTCGAAGGGGTGTAGCGATCTTATCTTCAGCAAATATTTTCAGTCTATTTTCAGATTCTTATGTCATTTATTTTTTAAGTTATGACGTCATCGACTTTTTTTAAAATAACAATCTATATTTTTAATTATTGATTTTGGTAGTAGTTTTTATTCTGGTTCCGACCGTATAAAATTTTCAATATCAATTTGAAAAAAATCGAGAAAAACAGTCTTAATGTTCAAATAACAAAAATTCATTAAATTGGGAAAATTTATCTAGTTGCCTAAGTTTGACGGAAAGTTATCGACGGCACATTCGTTTTTATTTTGAAATTATACAAATAGTTGAAAATTCGAACTAATGTGATATACCGGCAACTAGATAAATTTCCCCAATTTAATGAATTTTTGTTATTTGAACTTTAAGACTGTTTTTCTCGATTTTTTTTTTCAAATAATAATATATTGAAAATTTTATACGGTCGGAACTGGACTAAAAAATACTACCAAAATCGATAATAAAAAATACAGGTTGTCATTTAAAAAAAAAATCGATGACATCATAACTTAAAAAATAAATGACATAAGAAACTGAAAATAGACTGAAAATATTTGCTGAAGTTAAAATCACTACACCACTTCGAGATTTTTTTCCAAAAAAATTAGTATCAACGGAATTACTGAATTTATGCGTTACTTAATTTCCACACTGTATAAAATGTATATACATAAATCTTTGTACATAGTGTGTTTTATTCATATATACACTATAACACTATTAAATAAATAGGGACGAGCATAGTACATGCAAAGTATATTTGAAGATGAAAATGCCATAATCTTTTAATCATGTTTTACGCATATACATAGCATGTCTTGTGCTACGTGGGAGGTGAATTAATATGTACGCATTCATAATATTCAGAAATATTAGTCTCCTAAAATTAAATAGGCTAGCCAAACAGTCAAAAATTAAGTTATAAAGTTGCTTATTTAAATTATGTGGCACGAAGACGGTAAGAGTTGCATCCCCTAATATATGATTTTAATGCTAATTGTATCTATACTTGGATAATTTGTATCAACAGTGTAAATCTGTTAACCGATTATTTTATTTAGTAGGATAAGACAGCCTTCACCTCTTGTTTAAATTTGCAATATATTTGCACCTAATTGTTTAAATTTGCAATCGCATCGGAAAACGTTATAATTGGTGATTTTGGTATTTAACCCGCTTACATTCATATAGAAAACTCGTGTAGGAGGAGAGACGAGTAGTTACCTATTTTACATTTATATTCATTTAATGTTTCGCTGAATATTACTTTTGTATTGTAATTCGTTAATGTAGAAGTACATTATTTTTATTATTATTATTATTTATTATTGTTACTATTAAACAAATGATTTATGCATTTTTGGCATTTATTTTTATCATGATAGGCCACTTATACAGGGTGATTTTTTTGGCCGGCCATTATAAGTGTCTTGAGAAAGAAAAACATATTGATCTGAAAATTTGGCTGTGGGCATAAAAGGCCAGGATCTATTTAATAAAAATATTTTCAAAATGGTGGCATTTCCGGGTATACTGAAAGTTGACCTCAACTTCGTTATTTTAAATGGAATGACCTTATTTTTAATTTTTTCGGATTCTACGTAAGATTCTGAGGTTCTTTTATTAAAGGTTCCCTATGCTTAAAATAATATATTTCGAGAAATATTTTTTTTTTCGAAAATTTTAGCAGAATAGGTACAAAACATAAAAATTAATATCTCATTAACGGTTAACAGTAAGACGTTGATATTTGTATGCAGGTAAGACAGAGTATTGAGGTAACCTATCAAGTAAATAAAATCAAATTTTCCTGCAACAAAGATTCTAGATGACATCATCTGTCAAGTACACAAAAATGGCAAAAAGTTATTTTTTTAAATAGCATGCGACCTATTAAATACACCAGATGACTGAGAAAAACAATGCGCTTCTAACCATGTATGGTATCCCTATAGTTTTTTAAATATTTGAGTTTATTTTATATTATCGATGAAAACTGTAGAATGCATGGGTCTTTTAGTAGGTAGGCTTTGACTTGATGACAAAATTGTTGACAAAACAAAATATTCGACAAAAAATAGTGACAGATAATATGCATAATTTGTGTTTGGTATTTCAAAGTGCATTCGTTGCTGTCTTATTAAGAAATGGCAAATAATTATTCAAATTCCCATATTTTCAATTTATTTAACATTCATGAACGGTGCGAGTAAATAATTAGCAGAACATTTAATGAAACGTATCCTGAATTACCACCAATGACCCGGCAAAAATTTAGAAGACTACAAAGCAATTTTGTCAGATTTGGCTGCCGGTATACAGAGAAAGTTTTACCCAGATCTATCGCATCAAATCAAGATAATAAATTTAATGTTTTGGGATATTTTTATTCTTATCCAAATTCATCGATTCGTTCAGCAGCTGTCGATTTGGGCGTTCCCTATAGTTCTATACAGAAGCTGCTAAAGAAACATAAACTCCATAATTATAAATTCACTACAGTCCAAGAGCTTTATCCTCATGACCCAGGTCGCAGAATAGAAATTTGCGAAACAATATTAATTCGAACGAAAGGAGATCCTCAATTTTTGGAAAAATTAATTTGGACGAACGAGGCAAAATTTTCCAAGGAAGGTATTTTTAACCGGAGAAATTCGCATCATTGGAGCAACCAAAATCCACATGCTGTACGACAGTCAAATTTTCAATACACCTTCAACTTTAATGTGTTCTGTTTACTAATGGAAAATAGAATCTGTTGCTACATTTATGATGAAAATTTAGATAGTCGAAAATATTTGGAAATTTTAAGAACCATAGTCAGTAATTTTTTAGACAATTTACCACTAAACCAATATTTTTCATGCTGGTACCAACTCGATGGAGCTCCAACTCATTGTAGTGGACCAGTCAGTAACGAGCTTACTCAGAAATTTTTAAAACAGATGGATAAGACAATTGGGCCCATGGTGTTGGCCTGCACGATCTGCCGACCTGACACTGTTGGATTTTTATTTCTGGGGTCGTATAAAAGATGAAGTTTATCGATCCCCGGTCAATAACAGACAAGAACTTTTGGATAGGGTCACTAGAGCATTTGAAGCTTTAGATCCAAATGAAATTTATAGTGCTACTATACAGGCAGTAAATAAAAGAAATCTTTTGTATTTGGAAATTAACGGACAACATTTTGAACAACTAATTTTAATATTTTTTGTTGAATATTTTGTTTTATCAACAATTTTGTCATTAAGACAAAGCCTACCTACTAAAAGACCCATGCATTCTGCACTTTTCATCGATAATATAAAAAAAAAACTCAAATATCTAAAAAACTATACATTTTGGGTATAGGGAGACCATATATGGTTTGAAGCGCATTTTTTCTCCAACTGGTGTATTTAAATAGAACGCATGCTATTAAAAGAAATGAGATTTTGCCATTTTTGTGTATTTGATAGATGACGTCATCTAGAATCTTTGTTGTCAGAAAATTTTAAATTTTTTTTGTATGAGTGGTAACCTCAATACTCTTTCTTACCTGCATACAAATTTCAACGTCTTACTGTTAACCGTTAATGATGTATTAATTTTTATGCTATGCACCTTTTCTGCTAATATTACAGAAAAAAAATTATATCTCGAAAAATATTAATTTTAGGCATAGTGAACCTTTAACAAAAGAACCTCAGAACCTTACGTAGAATCCAAAAAAAAGTTAAAAATGGAATCATTCCATTTAAATTAACGAAGTTGAGGTCTACTTCCGGTATATCCGGAAATGCCACCATTTTGAAAATATTTTCATTAAATAGATCCTGGCCGTTTATGCCCACAGCCAAATTTTCAAATCAATATGTTTTTTCTTTCTCAAGATACTTCTTATGGCCGTTTTAAAATAATCACCGTGTATACTATAGTTAAAAATGTCCAATTTGTTGTTGGATAGAACTTTCTAAGACTGTGTACTTATATACGGCAAAAAATTCAAATTCGCTTAAAAACTAATAATTTATTGAAGTGTTTGCATCAAAAGTGGAACACACCGTAACAGAAGGATCATAATAAAGAAGTTAGAAGTGGCAGGTAGTTGGATAGAGCTATAGGAGTACTATATTAATTTTTTTCTTGCTCTTTTTTTGCGATCCGAAAACAAAATGATACACAAATTTTAAACCGTTCGCGCTCTCTGCCAGTGCTGTAATTAATTCTATATTTCGTAACTTGTCCACGCCTTACCTTGAAGCAGACATCTTCAACGGGCTCCTTACTCGTTTAGGCCTCTTGGGAAGACCCAATAAATTCAAAATCTCCAGCTCGATTTCCACCTTCTCACTCTTCGTCATGAAATGATCCATCGCTGTTTGATCGAAACCATTATCGAAGTAAATAGCGGGTCGTAGAACGCATAAAACATTGGACACTATTAGAAACAAAGCACAAAACACTGTACACGGGACCGACATCTTTAGGGTTTACTTGAATGCTTGACGAAAACTAATTTAATATTTACCTAGCCTACCTGTATTTTTTTTAAGTGGCTTAAATTATGATCATTTCCTAGGGGGAGGAAATTGTCTGGTTTCCAACCAATTAGGGAAGTGAAGTATTAATTTGTAAGTAGGGATTTACTTTGCCCTTTAATCGTTCTGAGAACTCGAGATACACTCCGCAAACAAACCAGGTACCGCATTACGTTGTATTTATGGTTCGAACATTATATCTACAGAGTATTCCAGACAACAAAATTATATTGCAAAAACATTTTCTTAACATGTTCTTCCCAACACTGTAATATTTTAAAAAGGTTTTTTTACAACATCTGAAATATTATTACAATACTAAGAAAATGTGTGTGGCGCATAAAACTGACGTTAAAATAATATTAACTTTATGTTTAATTTTATATACCTAACTAAAATATTTTTAAAATATTATTTAACAATACACTAAATGTTTTAAAAATATATTTGGAAGAATGAATGAAATCTTTCCTGAAATATTGAAACGAATGGTTACAATATTTGATGAATACAAGATCTTGGACTATAGGATCCAAAGTAAATTCCACGACTGTTCTTCAGGGGTGGCAACAAGTTCAATTTAATATTGATTACGGTGTTTCGTACTCTCGAAAAATGAAAAGGAAAAAAAATAAAATATAAAGAAAATACATACATATTATAACGCTTACCCCAATATCATCTTCTACTAGAAAAATGAGGAGATAACTCCTCTCAGAAGGTGGTGATCCAAAACCAATTAAAAAAGAAATTGAGAATGTTGACAGAAATAACAATGTATTAGTTTTTAAAAAATATTTTAAATAGGGAAAATTGATAAAAATATTAAAGAAACTGATAACAAACACATCCTTTAAATTACAAACCATTCGAAAACCTCCCCATTACCATATAAACATTTTAATATTCCGGTCATAACACCGCTATTGGTTGCTTGCTGAACTTCATTTGCATCTTGTTCTTCAAAAGCTCTTCTTACTCTGATTTTTAATTTCGGTCGTGTATTTACAGGCGTCTCATACACTTTGCCTTTCATCTTTGACCAAAGATAGAAATCAAGTGGGGTAAAATCAGAACTTCTAGCGGGCCATACCCAGAGGCCGTGTAGCATAATCAAACTATCTTCAAACATATATCCAGTTATTTCGTTATATTTATTTTCAGCAATTGGACAGATTTATTTTTGTGGCTTTAAAAGTGCCGATTCTAAGAAATTAGCCTCAATTCTTCTGAATTAATTTTTATTCATAGGTGGCAGATTAGGATTCAATTCGTTGAACGTTTTGCACGTTCTACTAACAATTCTGTTGCATTCTCCATGGATATAAAATAAATTCAAATAATCTGCATCGAAGATACTATTCCATAATAATTTCGAATTACAGGACAAACATTTATTTGTTTTCCATGGCACACTGTACACAATATTGATGTTAATTTTAATGTTTTACAGTATTTAAAATAAGGAAGTTGATGCCGTCATCCAGTATAACCGAAAGTGTCACATACGTGGTATTATTTTCATTAAATAGAGCACCCCTGAAAATCTCTATGTGCACATTTTCAACTTCAAATTATTTATAGTTTCTCGAAAACGTCTAATAGGCCCCTTACCGTGATGCGTCCTATATATATAAAATCGTCTCATCCGTATATCCTAGCTCTTGATAATTTTATGCCGCTAACGCAATTTATTTATTTAATTTATAAATGCAGTTCAAGAAGTTGGGGGCCTGGGCCCCCTCAGGGCCTCATGTAGGTTAGTTGCATTAAAACAGACAAACAAATAACACCAAATATGTAAGAAATTTTAAAATAAATACCTAATACCGTAAGTACGAAATATAATTTAACCATGTAAAACTGTGTCTTTAAAAAATGTTTTAGTTGTAGTTCTCTGAAGATAGTCTAATAAATCAAAAGGTTAAAAAAAAATTTAAAAATTACGTGTGTATATCTGACCGGAAATCCCAATAAACACGATATCAAATACTATTAATTAAACCAAATATAATGAAATCAGTAAGACAAGACTGAAAGATTTCAACACCTAACAGATATTCCTAAGAATTAAAATATACAGCACGGAAAGTTCCAGTGGCGGTTGGTCAGGGGAAGCAGTGGAGGCAGAGCCTCCTCTACAAGAATACAGAATATCTCCAAACTAATATTTTTTACAAGTAGAAACTTCTACTTAGGTATATCTCAATTCTCAATGTTGTTTATAATTCATTAATTAATTTTCAGCATTTCCTTCCCACAAACATTGTTCGTGACCTGTAAACATTCTGAATCTGTAGAGTTATGGTAGCTAGCCTCTAGCATCCCATCTCTTTCTAGCGCATGTACACTTCAGTTGAGCGTTGATCCCCTCTCTTACAACAATTTATAGAACAAGGACAATGGCAATTTGTGGTTTTGTGGGATAACAACATAAACATACATAAAATATTTCACAGGTGGTTGAAAAATGAGTGCTCTAGGTGGAAATATTCCCAACGACATGTCTTGTTGTCCAGACGTGGTGGATTATTTGTTGTTAAAAATGAATTTAGTTCTCTTAGTTATGATCAAAAGGTAAGAATTTAAAAAATGGTCAGACCTACACCGTCAATGCCGTTATTAGTTTTCACAAGTGGTAAACAAAACAGAGGGTTTAGCGATAGCAATTATCAAAAAAATCGAGTGGATAACGGCATCAGCAGTTAGAAACAAATTATATTTGTTATTTACTAATCAATCCTCAATTTGGGTCAAGGCCGGGTTTAATAATTTGCAAAATTTGTTACGAGGTTTAGAAAGGCATGAAAATCTCAGTAGTACACTGAAAAACCGACAAAAACGTTTCAAAAAAATTTTTTAAGGTACAACCACATGGGACCTTCACAGAATAATAGATTAGGCCCTTGGCCATCTAAATTGGCCAATTACAACATTTTTTTGGGAGGTCCAACTTTTTTTATTATGAAAAATGTCATAAATCTGTCAAAATTAATTTTTCGTACTTTTTTCACACATCCCTCACGATATCTCCGGAACCAATTGAGATAATCAAGTGTTTTTTTTTTTAGTCGATAAAGGAAACGTGAGCGGAGGTGACTGAATTAATTTAGTCTTTATGGAAAACCTAGTTTTTTTATAAAATTAGGTAATACTTTAACATTTATTTTTCTTGCAGTATTTTTTTCAGTAAGCGAAAAACTTTTTTTGTTTTAAGGAATTTTGCCACAGTATATGCATACGGAATAAAATTAACACATCAAGGAAGTTTTTAAAAAAAAACGCAATACTCTACGACTTATACGTTTCAAGTTATTGTTATTTGAAATTAAGTATCTGCGGGCAGGATATTTCCCCCGGTTCTACTGTGCTTTAATCAGTGTGCTATGCGTGTTGTGGGTGCATACTATTAAGTATTATTTTTGACATATCTTTAATATAAATTTTATTTTCCTAAGCACTTAGGTTTTACTTATCATTATTTACATTGCACATTATTTAAAATCCATTATGTTTATATATTAAAACCTAAAATTGAATTAAAAAAAATACGAAATAATTATTTATTTTAAAATATAAATTTAAAACTTGTTATAAAAATATTTTAAAAATCGTCGACGTCGGAATCTAATGATATCTAGACACCTTAAGCAAAACAGGTACAACTGTTGTTACAGACCCTGTCGGAACATCTTATTGACAAACTTTGCCTTACAATATCGGGCACAGATTCTTGACTAGAAAAAGTTGCCTTCCAAACATTTTCTTCAAATGTCCAACCGTATCGAGTTGGATCTTCCATCTGCATGTATTGTATATGGCTATTGTACTAAATTTTTAATTGATACAGACACCTGGCTCCGTGGTCTAGAGGTAATGTACTTGCCTCAAAACTTCGGGGTCCCGGGTTCGATTCCTGGTCGAGGAACTGGGATTTTTCTGTGACAGAGATTAATCGTAGTATACTCGGACATTGGGTGTGTGTACATTGTCTCTAAATGTGTAGCCCTCTCCCACACAAGGTCATTCCAGACCTTCAGGGATAAAGAGGGTTGTAATTTCATGTGGTGTTATTATTATTATATTATTATACCTAAAAAAGAAAATAATTACATGTAGGTGTTTTGTTTCTTTTTTAATAGGTATGGGCGATCTAGAAAAATAATTATTACCTTTTTAAATGTTGTCTAAAAGCATGGTCAGTAGGAGGCAGCTCGGAAGCTGGCCGATTTGTACTTGTTAAGTCCCATCGCAGTTCATTTAGGGATTTTATATTTTTGTTTTTATTCTTATACAGTGTGGAAATTAAGTAACGCATAAAGTCAGTAATTCCATTGATATTAATTTTTTTGGAAAAAATCTCGAAGGGGTATAGCGATCTTAACTTCGGCAAATATTTTCAGTCTAATTTCAGTTTCTTATGTCATTTATTTTTTAAGTTATGACGTCATCGACTCTTTTTTTAAATGACAACCTTTTTTTATTATTGATTTTGGTAGTAGTTTTTACTCTGGTTCCGACCGTATAAAATTTTCAATATGTTATTATTTGAAAAAAATCGAGAAAAACAGTCTTAAAGTTCCAATAACAAAAATTCATTAAATTGGGAAAATTTATCTAGTTGCCTAAGTTTGACGGAAAGTTATCGACGGCACATTCGTTTTTATTTTGAAATTATACAAATAGTTGAAAAATCGAACTAGAAATTTATTATCTGCTCAATTCAAAGTTAGTAATAACGATAACTTCGTGAGGCAAACATTAGTATAAAAAGAAACTAAATTGCTTAACCAGAAAAAAATCTAACAATATCATCAAACACAAAAATAAGCACAGAAATAACAGTTGTTAAATTACATTTACACTAAATGTTCAAATTGACGACCCCGTACCATTTGACAATACCCAAGACGATTATAAAATTCATTTCTCACATTCTGAATAGTTTGAGGCGATATTAACCTAATCTCATGTTGAATTCTTTGCCTGACATCGTCTAAATTATTGGGTCGATTGTTGTACACTTTACTTTTTAAGTACCCCCATAAAAAAGAAGTCTAATGGCGTTAGATCAGGAGACCTAGGCGGCCATTCTATCTGACCTCTTCTAAAAAATAAATATAAATTTACCCAATTTAATGAATTTTTATTATTTGAACTTTAAGACTGTTTTTATCGATTTTTTTCAAATAATAACATATTGAAAATTTTATACGGTCGGAACCAGAATAAAAACTACTACCAAAATCAATAATAAAAAATATAGGTTGTCATTTAAAAAAAAGTCGATGACGTCATAACTTAAAAAATAAATGACATAATAAACTGAAATTAGACTGAAAATATTTGCCGAAGTTAAAGTCGCTATACCCCTTCGAGATTTTTTCCAAAAAAATTAATATCAACGGAATTACTGAATTTATGCGTTACTTAATTTCCACACTGTATAAATAAAGCGTATATTTTACCCCTAATTCCATCGCTTTATCCTCTGACAGAAAAAGAAGGTTTTCTAAATCTTTTAAATTATTTAAATTTTTATATAAAACATCGAATGCCGTTTTCTTCCCTATTTTATACATGGCATTAGTTCTGTCACAACCAGTTAGGCAATGCATCGTTAATACTTTCTTGCATATTTCCTCTCCTAAATTTGCCACAATATTGTTAATTGACAAAAAATGTATATTCTTACTATGTCCTAATTGTATAAATATATTCCTTTGGGACATACATATCTGGTGTTTCACAGTAATAATGTAAAAGCAAAATCAGGACATCAGTATCAACAGATTTTACCAGAATTGTATTACCTGATTTTAATTCTGATAACATAAAATAAACATTCCATTGTTAAGCATTAAATAATATATAAAAACTCAATAAAAATAATACTCATTCGCATTCACATTACACAAAGAAAAGTTTGTTTCTAACTGACAATATATGTATAATATAAGATTACTTGTATTCAATAGTCTACACTCTACACACACTTGAGTGGCGCCGCGGTGAGGCGCATCTAGGATCGAAAAACTCGTAACTTTAAAAAACGGAATCTCGAAAACTATAAGTCGTAGAGAACTGACTTTTTTTTTAAAAACTTCCTTGAAGTGTAAGCTTTATTTCATACACTTATGGTATGACAAAATTCCTTAAAATAAAAAAAGTTTTTCGCTTATCGAAAAAAATGCAGCAAGGAAAGTAAACGTTCCAGTTTTACCTAGTTTTACAAAAAAAATTAAATTTTCCATAAAAACGAAATTAAAGCAGTGACTTTCGCTCACATTTCCTTTATCAATTAAAAAAAAATACCTTTAATTATCTCGATTGGTTCCGGAGATATCATGAGGGATGTGTGAAAAAGTAAGAAAAATTAATTTTGACAAATTTATGACATTCTTCGTAATAAAAAAAAGTTTGACCTTCAAAAAAATGTTGTAATTGGCCATTACAGATGGCCAAGGACCTAGGTTATCATGCTGTGAAGGTCCCAAGTGGTTGTACCTTAAAAAAAATTGTTTTCAAGAAGGAAGCTACTTTTTCCCCGTTTTACGGTGCACTACAGGAGTATATTTCATCTTGCATTAAATTCGAAATGTTGAGTAAACAAAATATTGTAAATTTCTTGGATTCTGCGCATAAAAGAGAAATAGAAAATTTTAATGAAAAAGCCCGTTAAAATAGGGAAATATTAAAGAGATTAATTGATGCCGTTGTATATTTATCTTCTCAAGAAAATTCTTTTCGAGGACATGACGAAAAACGCGATTCGTATAATAAAGGAAATTTCAAGGAGTTAATAGATTTTTTAAAAACGTATGATCCAAAATTAGAGAACTTTTTGTATAACGCCACTGTTTTTTTCCAGGACGTCTAAATCAATTCAAAATGACCTAATTGAGAGTGTTAGCTTCATTATTAAAGGCAAAATTTATGAAGAACTACATAATTGCGAATTTTTCTCGTGGCAAATTGATGAAACGACGGACATTACTTGTAAATTTCAACTTTCCGTAATTTTTTTATATATGTAATGCACGGTGAAGTTGTTGAAAGGTTTGTTGGTTTTTTTTTATGTGAGCAGTGGAAGAAACGCGGACATTTTATTTAAATTATTAATCAACGAATTTGGTAAATTTGATTTGAAAAATAAATTAGTTGCACAAACCTATGACGGCGCTACGGTTATATCAGGACATCTTATTGGACTCCAAACTCAAATAAAAGATATTGCTTCTCAAGCTTACTTCACTCACTGTTACGTACACAAATTTATTTATTTATTTATTTATTTATTTATTTATTTATTTATTTATTTAATCCTTAAGCTGTTATAAAACAGATGTGAACGTCATGATGATACAATAATAAATATCATATAAAAGAAATAAAAGTTAAAATTATATAAAGTCGTATAGAAAACAGTATAAAACATTGCAATAAAATATAGGACAAAAAACTACAGATTAAAATTCATTGAATGAGTAAACACATTTTTCAATTAAAAACTTTTTAAGACTGGATTTGATTTTATTAAAGTTGTCGATGCTTCTAATTGCAAGTGGCAGTTTATTATAAAAGCCAATACCAGAATAATGAGGAGACTTTTCCAAGAAAGTCGTTTTGTGATGCGGTATGGAAAGTAGGTCATCATGGCGTGTATTGTAGTTATGATAAATGGCATTAGTTTTGAATAGGTTAATGTTACGTTTAACATATTTCAACAACGAAAAAATATAGATAGAAGGCACTGATAAAATTTTGTGATTTTTAAATTTGGTTTTAAGTAAATCCTGTAATGGAATTAACGAAGTTAGAAATTTTTTTCAAATATTACTGGTTTTTTTTCAAAATCTAGTAAAAGATCTGATATTTTAAATAGAATTATGGAACATAGAATTTCGAGTAATGCTCCCGCTCGTTGAAATTTTTCATCTACAGTTGTTTCCACTGTTGACACATACAGGAAAAAACTTATTGACGTTTTTAATTTTATTTCGGAAAGTGAAGACTATTTAAATGACGATCAGATTTTAAGAGCACCTTACTGATTAAAATCATTATTGTTGGATAAGAACTTCATATTTTTCCTAAAGGTTTTTAAAATGATTTTTGAGCAAACTGATGTTGTTTTCCAAATTTTACAGAATAAATTAACTGATAAGTATAACATATTCTAAAAATGGACTTAATTCACTTATATCTAAATTAAAAGAATTTCGCAATAACGAAATACATTTCAATACTTTATATAATGGTTTTTTAAAAAATATTGAAGAATTAGATGATGAGCCACAGTTTAAAAAAAGAAAGACAACATAACTTTAACAGGACAGACATACATTACAAAAAAATTTTTACAGACATTTTGGACACCATTATAGTTGAATTGAAATTAGATTTTCCGATTTAAATACTTTGCAATGTTTCGATTTAGTAAATCCTAATAATTTTATAAAGTTTTCTAAATCATCTCCTAACAGTCTAATGGACAAACTAATGGACTAGTATACCTTTTTTAACCGTATTTCGTTACGAAATGAACTATGTGTGTTGTATTCTGACTAGCAATTATTAGCAAAATCAAAATCGCCTCAAGAAATGCATACTTTTATATATAATAATAATTTAAAAAGCTGTCTCTCCGAACTGTACAAACTTTACCTTTAGTGTTAATAATTCCGGTAACCTCAGCTTCTGCAGAACGATCGTTTTCATCACTCAAACGCATAAAAACATTTACTAGAAACACAATAGCTCAGGACCGCCTGTCAAATATATCGCTTATTTCAATAGTAAAAAGTTTTTTGTCAGAGTTGAAGAAAAATGATTTATTTTCAGTATTCAACCATTTTGCTAGTTCTGAAAATTGCAGGTTACAGCTGATTTATAAAAATATTTAGACTTTACACCAAAGATTAATATAATTAATTATTATTTTAGAAGAAATATTTATTTACGTTATTTATTTTTTAGAAAATATTTTTCAAAACTATTTTAATTTTTATTAAAAGTAATAATTTTACACTCTGGCAGTGATAATAAATACAATTTTTTGTTTGTAGAAAAACACTTTTATTTATCAATTTTTTTCCAAAACTATTTTGTTTTTTATCAGAAGTTATAATTTAATTATAAGTGGGATAGTAGGACTACTCTGGCGATCAACCCACGACAAAAAAATGTAACGTGCCTCAAGGGTGGTGGGGAAATGAGCAAATTGTAATCATATTGAAATTTAATTGCCATTTAAATTTCAGGCCTTCTCTGTGGACAATATCACGAGCCGCCACTGGAAAGTTCAAATTTAAGGGATGATGATTTAGCAAAAATTATATGTAAAGAATATAATATAAATTATGTAAAGGAGCATTTCAAAATAAATTGGAAGAATTTGAATTGTTTTTAACAGAAATTCAAACTGATGTTGTGGGTGTCACTGAAACTTGGTGCAGTGATAATGACATCTACTATTTAAAATAAACAAGCTGAAAATAACAATACTTTAATACTTAATAACATCGAAATAACTGATAATAGGGAAATTGCCAATAATTACAACAATTATTTTGTCAATTGACCTGCAACTATTTCAACTAAAGTTTTTTATGATAAAGCTACGTTATAAAATTTTTTATTCTATTGATAAACAAGGTACTAACCAATCTAATTTTACAAATAAAACTATCTGTATGAAGTCTGCGAAACTGAAATTATCAACATAGTTCGGGAACTAAAAAATACCAATTATTTCGGTGCTGACAATTTTTCTACTTCTATTATGAAAAAATATATACTCCGCATTGCCAAACCTTTGTTTTGTTGGAAATTTATGTATAAATGAGAGTAGTTTTCCAAACGCATTAAATATTTGAAAAGTCATTCCTCTTTTCGAAAAAGGTGATCCAAAATGTATTAAAAATTTTTGTCTGTATTTTCGAAAATAATAGAAAAAAGTTTTATGCAAAAGAATTATTTCATTTCTAGAAAATAATAACACTTTATCACCAAATTAATACGGTTTTAGGGAAAAGAAATCTACATTTTCAGCTCTTATAAAAATTTAGGACACTGTGTATAAACAATTAGACAAAAATGATAATGTGCTTGCCCTTTTCGTAGATCTTTCTAAGACGTTTGATTATGTAGATCATCAAATTCTTTTGAAGAAAATTGAACCTTATTGGCTGCGTGGAAATTGTAAAATGTTACTTAGCGACTATTTGAACAATAGAGAACAATTTGTACACTATTTTGTAGAAAATTCAGATCAAATCAAGTAAATTCAGGAGTTCCGCAGGGGAAGTGGTTTAGGCCCGCTATTGTTTTTATTATACTGTGATGATATGGACAGTTATGTAACTGCCTTTCATACTGCATTCGCTGACGACCAACATTATTGTATTACCATAAAAATCAACTTGAAATAACATCCCTAATAAAAGACAATATTAAATGTATAAATGAATATTTTCAGTTAAATCGTTTGGTAATGAATCAAGACAAAACACACATTCTACAGTTTTATCCAAATTCTTCAAATTATAAATGTAGTCCCTTAATTAAAGTAAATGGTAAATTTATAGTTCAAGTGATAAGTTTTAAATTACTAGGAATTTATATAGATCAATCTTTATCTTGGAAAGACCATGTAGATTACATATCCAATAATTGCGTAAAAAATTGTTTTGCGTTGAAAAGGTTGCACGAAATTACGAGTAAAGAAATTTCTTAAATATTTTACCGTTTAAATTTTGTGTTAGTAATTAGCTACGGAGTACTTGTTTGGGGTAATTAATCTGCTGCACATAGAATTTTTGTATTGCAAAAGAGAGTCATTCATTGTATGTCTGGATTAAAATTTAGGGAAACATGTAAAACAACATTTATTAAAGAAAGAATTCTGACTCTACCGTGTACTTACATTTAAGAGATGTTGAAATTTGTTAAGCAAAACATACACAATTTCAATTTTCAAAATGAATTTCACAGTTATCCAACAAGACATGAAAATGATTTACAATATGATTTACATAGGTCAGGGTTATATAAGTTGCAACATTATACAATAAATTACTGGTAATATTAAAAATACTAATATAAAAATGTTTGTTTCTTTTGTGATAATTATTTTATTAGAAAATGCTTTTTTTTCTATAAACGAATATGTATCAATTTGTAGTTTCACAGTTATTTTTTATGGTTTTTGTATTTATTTAATATTATTTTCGTCAACATTCTATTTTTCTTTTAGTTCATAATGTTCTATTTAGTGTTATTTATATTGTAAAAAATTGTGTCTTTTTCTACTGACTTGTCCTATATCTTTTTATGTGATCTTTTGGATTAACAAATTCTATTCTATTCTATTCTATTTATTTATAACAAATAAAATTTCTGCATGTGTTTCCCTCCAGTCAACCTTCCCAAAATTCTGTCAGCTGTAAATTTGTTTTACTAGAGCAAAATTTAAAAAAAAATTCTTTACAATAAAAGATGGTATCTGTGAATGTTTTTCCATTTGACTTTACTTTTATGTAGATAGAAAGAGAAATATATACTCGTATATTCCATGCATAAAAAATGTAGTCTGTTTAAAACGCCAGTTAAATATAACAAAGTAATGCTATAATTTGTTTGCGGAGTGTATAAGGCTTGTTTACCTGTGCTTAAATTAATGCTGTTAGGCGCCAGTTTCTATTGCTTCTTATCTGTCTATAGGTAACCAAAAGGGTCTCATAAATTAAGACAAAAATGTACGGGATGCCGAGCGTTTCATCTATTTCACTCTCGCAGTTTTGAGGTTTCTCATTAAGGTAGACGAACAATTCCAAGACAGGACTATTCACAAGAATTTAAATATGTTAACAAGAACAATCGAACATGACATAAAAAGCAGGTTTTACATTTATTGTTTTATGTCAAATATAAACTTTAAAACCATGTGTAATTAGATTTTAAAGCGCGCCGCTATGTAATGCATTATTTATTTGCTTTATTTATGATCCCACTTTTAAAAAAGTTACAGCCAGATTATATGACTTTTTAATATTAAAAATTACATTTGAAATTTTATACATATACAGGATGTCCCAATGGTCCCCCAAAATAGAATTACGCCATTATTATTGAGGACAGAATGTTGTGGCTACTAATTTGATGCGCATCTTAAAATTATTTTTAATAATACAGAGTGTTCCCTAAAAGAATGACAATACAAACTTGTTTATTTTAAATGGAACCCCTATACCGGATATCAACGAGATCATGTATCAGCCCGCCAGTTTTTTTTAATGGGAATAAAATTTTCAAATTTAAAACACGTATGAGAAGTAAATAGGCTTATATTCTGGTTATACATGACATTTTTTATATAATGAATCAAAATTTTCGACATTATCCTCAAATATGGCGGACTTATTTCAATTTTTTATGAAATTCAAAATTAATAATTGAAACTCATTGTATACTGAACATTTTCCAAGTAGGCATTGGATATCATAATATGGTACATTTTTGATATCTGGGTGCAATATGAAGCGAATATTTTTTCCTTCCCTATAGGTCATAATTTAAGCTTTAAATCGGTGTTAATACATTATAAATGAATTGTGGCAAATTTAAAACTTTTGATCTCGTATGAAAGATATTAATCTAAAGCATTTAAATAATTTGCAAATAAACTAAGTTGCCTTTGGAAATAAATGAGAATTTATTCATAAAAACGAATCACAAAAAAAACAATCACAAAAACTTTAAATATCAATTAAATCAGTACACAAAGTTATGAAAAATGTAATGTGTCCCGTTTTCTATCATGTCAGTATAGTAAACATGGTCGCATTATAAAAAAATACCTTGAATTTATATTAAATATTAAATGTTCAAAATGACGCCCCTCCTCATTTCTGCATAAATTAATTCTTCAAACGAATTCCCTCAAACAATTACCCAATTGTTGTGGAGTTATATTATTATGGTTTATTTCAAACTTATTTGCAACATCAAGTAATACAGAGCCAACTCCTTACTTAAATTTGTTATCTAGGCAATTTCTTAAAATGAAACACCCTATAGGGACTAGTATTTTTGTATTGTATTCATAGACCTAAACCAACACCTCCTATATAAAGTTGTTGCCTAAACTCGCCTTTCCTACGTATCGAACCCGGGACCTCTAAAGTAGCCTGACGCATTACTAACTGAGCCCTTTGAAGCCTTATTAAATTGTTTGTTATATAAGCCAATAAATTCGTATCAAGGTATTAGTATTAGCATTAGTATTAAAACAATTAAAATTCTAATATAATTAGAAAAACACAAACAAATCAGATTTTTCCCAAACATACCCATATATTATCTTGTGATCACCATAAGAAAAATATAATTTAAATTTTACTTGGTACTTATCTACATAACAACCCATTGGAAGCGCATATGCCACCAAAATGAAAAAAATTAACTTTTTATAATATCCTAAAAAATGATACCGGTGTGAAAACAGCAGCCAGAGTTGCCAGCCAGTTTTCCCGAATACCTCCGAGCGCAATAAAAATCATAGAAGTAAGAACGTGTGAGATAAAGTTACAAAAAGCTATAAATTTTCTTAAAGTTGCCAGAGAACTACCTAATTTATAATTTTCTGATGGACCGAAAGTGCCCTCGGAATTATAAAAAAAATTCAATCTCAGAACCTACGCATAACAACTCGTTGAAATTTTTTGTGCACTTTACATTTATTTATAGGTTAATGATACGAAAACCCCATCGACTTGCAATCTTTTTACGGGCGGAAAGTATCCTAAGAATAATAAAAGAGTCACATCTCAGAACCTAGACATAGCAAGTCGTTGAAATTTTGTGTGAGAATTACATTTCCTTATAGATTACTGAAACTAAATCCTCATCTATTTACAATTTTTTTTAAGGGCGGAAAGTACCCTCGAAATGATAAAAACATTCAATGTCAGAACCGAGACATATAAAGTCGTTGAAATTTTGTGTGCATGTTACATTTACCGATAGATTGATGGTACTAAAACCCTATCCACTTACAAATTTTTTAAGGGCGAAAAGTGCCCTCAGAATAATCATATCTCAAAACCTAGACATAGCAAGTTGCTGAAATTTTGTTTGGGAATTACATTTATCTACAGAATAATGATACTCAGAATAATAAAACAAATATATTTCAGAACCTAGACAGCAAATCGTTGAAATGTTTGTGTAAGAATTAAATTTATTAATAGATTAATGATACTAAATCCTCATCTACTTACAATTTTTTTAAGGGCGGAAAGCACCCTCGAAATGATAAAAAAATTCAATCTAAAGCTAGACATAGAAAATCGTTAAAATTTTGTGTGCGCTTTACATTTACCTAAAGATTAATGATATTAAAACCCCACCCACTTAAATTATTTTAAAGGCGGAAATTGCCCTTAGAATAAACAAAATCATATCTCGGAACCCAGACATAGTAAATCGTTGAAATTTTGTTTTTGAATTACATTATATGATTTTTTTTATTATTCTGAGGGCAGTTTCCGCCCTTAAAAAAATTTTAAGTGGATGGGGTTTTACTACCATATAGTACCAAATAAATGTAAAGTGCACAAAAAATGTCAACGACTTGCTATGCGTTGGTTCTGAAAAATTCAATCTCAGAACTTCAGAGATTGAATTTTTTTATTATTCCGGGGAATCCGAGGACACTTTCCGTCCATAAAAAAATATATGAATTAGGTAGTTCTTTGGCAACTTTATGAGAATTTTTAGCTCTTCGTAACTTTATCTCACACGTTTTTACTTCTATGATTTTATATTGCGCGCGGAGGTAATCGGGAAAACTGGCTGCCAACTCTGCTATCCTCACACCGCGCACCGGTAAAAATGATAACATCATGGACAGCATTCATGCTAAATAAATTAATATTTAGTTATTTATACGAAGCATATAACATGTTTTATGAATAACTTTCTAGAAAAAAGTTTGGGCAATAATTTGCAAATAAAATTGTAAATTAGCAAGGATAACTGTAACCGCAACTACTTCAATTTATTTCGATGCTTTTCATGATCACGAATAATAATACGTAATTTGAAATTGACGCCTCGCCTCGTTTAGATCACTGTATTTTTGCTCCTACACGAGAGTGCGACAATATGAGTATAATAAAGATAATGCTGTTTTCTCTTTGATTATGATATAAAGAATAAAGACACATAATATATACCTAAAAGTGAAAGGAAAAACAATAAATATAGTTTAAAAAAACTAAAAAACACGCTTTTAAAGCACATCAAACTAAAAAGTGAAAAATAATTATTAATATAAACTGAAAACAATAATGAACGAAAAATACTAGTATTATTGTGAAAAAAGCGTGGGTTGCTCGATATACGAAAAATATGGCACAAAGCGCCCCACGCCTTTTTCACAATAATACTAGTATTTTTCGTTCATTATTGTTTTCAGTTTATATTAATAATTATTTTTCACTTTTTAGTTTGATGTGCTTTAAAAGCGTGTTTTTTAGTTTTTTTAAACTATATTTATTTTTCACTTTTTTAGTTTGATGTGCTATGAAAGCGTGTTTTGTGGTTTTTTAAACTATATTTATATAGCTTATTGATGCTGATATTATAACATATTACGATCCAACAGATATTTCTGAAAAAAAAAAAAATTTTTTTTTATATCAGCCATGGGATTTGAACTCACGCCCGAGGAGTCTGTCGTTTCGCGTCGACTAACACTTGCCCTCTCTGCCAACGACCGAGCTGAAAATCATGGAATATACTTACAATATTAAGCCTCTTGCCCTCACGCAGAGGATACGTGAGGAAAGGACTGGCGATCCTGATCAGGATAATGATATAAACTTATCAAATTATTGTATTGTTACCGGTTCTTCGTAAGTGTACAAAGTTTCAATTAAATCTGTCCGTTTAAAGTGGGTCAAAATTGAGTCCAAAGAGTCGGTTACAAACAAACACACAAGCAAGCAAGCAAGCAAACATACAGGTGAAGCTAATAAAAGCATGTTAAAAAGAAATAAGCCGAAAGTTGGATTTGAACTCCAATCGGCCGCGTGGGAAGCACGCACCCTAACCGCTACGTCCCGAATAATACAATTATATACAAAATATGAATAAAGTATAATTTTAAAAGTATATACTCATGCAAAGTATAGCGAATTCATATACTTACCTCAAAGAATGTACAACTTATTAGATGCGATTCAGTTGCAAATGTTTCCAATTCTTTGGTACTCAGTATGATCTTTTTTACGTATGTGGCGCATGTAAAACGTAATAAAAATGTATAGAATTTGCATAAGAATAGCATGACATTATATGTTGTATTTAGTATAAAATTAGTACATACGTTTGAGTGTATCAAATAACCACGAGCATAGTATATAAATTTGATTTGTACATTGCATGTGAAAAGCATAACAATAGTTGTAATTATATGTTTTCTACGAATGTTTTTTATGATGTTTTGGATGTTGTGGAGGGAAAGGTTGGAGGCTAAGTAACAGTAACAATTGTAACTAAAGAGATACAGTACCTATTTATTTAAAAATATAGAAATAACAAAAAAATAAAAACTTAAAAGAGCGCACGCAGCCAATCATTGGTAATAAAACTATAAAAAATACACAAAACAGTACTATATCAAACAGAATACAAGAAAAATATCAATTTCTTTTTCTTTAGGCGCCCAGGGGATTTCAGAAGCCAATAATAATCATCTGACTCTCCATCTTTAATGAAAAGCGTGCTTTAAGATTTACTCTTGCTAGATCTTGATTCTTAGGAAAACACTTCTAAAAAATTGCAAAAGTACTCACCTTTTATTTATTAAAAAATGTAGAACTGAAAGTGAAAAATTTGTAAACCGGAAAACAGCAAACAGCTATAAATTGCAATCTGTCAAATGTCATATTAAAAATTAATCATCTACCAGTCGTATCATATCATTCATAGACTAATTTACCGAGCTATCATCTGTGAAATCGATCTATTCGTTGAGTAGCATAAATAATAATAAGCAGTACAATTTGGTCTCACTTATACAGGGTGTCCCAACCAAAAGTAGGTACCCTGAATAACTTTGAGGATAAAATTGGTGAAACACGTTGACCTTGTTTCCAAGGGGGACATATTTTAATGTAATACTTGTATATCTATCATCATCCCTCTACCCTATACGGTCACCCCCTCAAAAAATTAAAATGCCAAAGTGGGTCGAGTGATACACCTTTTGAAAGGTTTTTCAATTCTCTACATAACTGTGTATTTTTTTTAAACTTTTATCGATTCGTTCTTGAGAAATAATTGTTTCATTATTTTAGGTTCGGGAAATAAAAATAAAATAAGCAGTTTAAATTATCGTATGTATTGTTCAAAATGACCACCACCGACTTCCATACAGTAGTATAATCTGTCTTGAAATTCTGTACGAACATTTCTGAACACATCTGGAGTCAATAAACGGCATTCTCGAACAATTCTTTCACGCAACTCTTCCAGAGATGCGGGTTTTGTTGCAAATACCTTCGATTTCAAATGTCCTCACAGAAAGAAATCCAATGGAGTTAAATCGGGTGACCTAGCTGGCCACTCCACAGGACCTCTTCTTCCAATTCATCGCTCAGGAAACCGATTATCCAAAAATTGACAGACTACTATAGTAAAATATGGGGGTGCCCCATCCTGTTGAAAAAACAGGTCGCCCCCTCTAAAAGATTATCGTCTTCTTCGAGGATTTGGGTAATCATTGGGTCGATGTTATTTTCTAACAGATCGAGGTATCTTTCGCCATTTTAATTGTCAGGAATAAAAAACGGCCCGACAATGTGATCCCCTAAGATGCCAGCCCAAACATTTAACTTCTGGGTATGAGTTTCTATGAACAAATGTGGATTGGTTTCACTCCAATACCTACAATTATGCCTGTTTACCTCCCCATTTAACTGAAATGTCGATTCATCTGAAAAACACGTATTGTACAGTAGATTGGCATTACCGTTTAATTGTTCACTAGAAATCTCAGAGAATTCACGCCGACGATCGGGATCATCTTCGTTTAATTCGTGTACCAATTTAAATTTATATGGATGAAATTTGTGGGCCTTTACAATTCGATGTTCATGCTTTTTGTTTCCTACAGAACCTGTTTTCATAAATTTTGTCAATTGTAAAACATACTGAGAACCAAGCCTTCTATTTGGGTGATTTCTATTGAATATGCGCTCCGTAGCTCTAGCACAATTATCGTTTTTAAAATAAATGCTGACAATTTCTATTCTCTCCTGAAGGGTATAAACCATTTTGAAAACTCACTCTGGTAAAATGTATCTCGATTTAAAATTGATTGTGAACAAATTAATGTTCAAAGACTATCAAATGCTTTGTCGAAAAAACTCGTGTTGATTTGAGAGCACTAAAAAATGTAGTTTTTTTATAAATTCCAATACCCAGTTCCGTGTATTTTAGATTTTTTAAACGATTCCGATTGTGTAATCATCAAAAATAAAATTATTTTCCTTAAAAACGAATCAATAAAAGTTAAAAAAAATACAGTTATGTAGGGAATTGAAACACCTTTCAAAAGATGTATCACTCGGCTCCCCTTGCCATTTGAATTTTTTTTAGGGGGTGGCAGTGTAGAGTAGAGGGATGATGATAGGTATACAAGTATTACATTAAAATATGTCCCCCTTGGAAACAAGGTCGACGTGTTTCACCAATTTTATCCTCAAAGTTATTCAGGGTACCTACTTTTGGTTGGGACACCCTGTATGTATAATATACCTTACTTGCAGTAACAGCACAGTTTCTTATTCTACTGTGATAACGGTATTTGTATTAAATACATACTATAATTACACCACAGAATGTTACACTATAGCGATAATTAACAAAAACCAGAATTATAAGCACAAATTCTCATCTCAATCACGATTTCTCACGAACATTTGCCGAGATTATTTATTTATCATAAAGACTTATACAGGGGAAGCAATTTGTGATATAGGGTGATGGGTAGTGCGAAGCCCCGAGCGAAGTGAGGCAAATTTTTTTTTTTAATAAAAAGGGGCGTGGCTTCCGTATACTCATTTTAAAGTAAGGTTATGATATCTAGAAAAAAAGTATATTTGTAGGAACGCCACTCCTCAATAAACATAAAACATAAAAACACAGAAATTAGACAACCCCCGATTCCAAAGCCGAAGCTGCATGGGCGAGGGTTACACTTATGAAAAAAACGCAGACACACAACCATACCCACCGACATTGCCAGTGCCGGTGGCGGGGATCGAACCCGCAGCGAAATAGAGAGTTTGTTCAGTCACACTTGCCATCGTGCACTCTCTAGCCAACTATAAATCGAGGCGGCTAGTTAAGTAGTTAACATGCACATACCTACCTATTTATAATATAGTTTAATCCGCCTCTCCTTTTTTGCGAAGTCGGAAATAACTTCGTCGTAAAAGTTTGAATTTTGGGAGATCTCCTTCACGAAGTCACTTTCTCTTGTTAACAGGGACAATTTTGAAAGCCGCTCTTCACTGGTTGAATTTCTTGAAAAAGTTTTTATTCTTTTTAAGGTCGAAAAACTGCGTTCAACCGAAGCACTAGTTGCAGGTATCGTCAATACTAACTCACACAATTTCAACACTTCAGAGTAGGCCTGATCCAAACTATTATCTTTTATAAAGATAATCAGTTCGTTGGCGTTATGTTTCTGACTAATATCTTCTGTATCATAAATAACTGAAAGTTCCGATCGTAACCCAACTATAACAAAAAATTTCCGTAGTTATCACTCAATGACTGAAGTGCGTTTTGTGGAAACTGTTTATTTTTAAATTCATTAAAATTACACAATTGTAAAAATTGTATATCACCAAAATTTTTAAATCTATTATTTAGTTGCCCAGTGATATTGTCCAAAATTTCGATAAAAAAGTCTTCGATATGAAGTTCTATGATCCACTATAAATTCAGTTCGTAATCTTTTTCTTTGCGGCTCTAAATCGTCATTACTAGTTTTCTCCCAGAACTTTTCAAATTCATTTTTTTTGTTACAAATCAAATTTTTGAATTCTTCAATTTTCTTTACACAAAATCCAACGTCATTTGATTTAGTTTGCAAAATATTGAATAAATTGTCAGTATATGGGAATATTTCGGAGAAAATATTTAACAAAAAAATTAAAATCAAAGTCTCTTTTCAATGAATCTAAGTAACCTCTGGATCCATTCAAAGTCTCAGTGTCCCAATCATCTTTGCTTTGTAAAATATATTCAAATAAATCAATTAGAGACTGTCGATTTTCAGATACAGCCTCCCATTGTAATTCCATCGTGTTGGAGCAACTCTGGGTAGTCTCTTCTGTACTTCCAAATCTAAAGCTCGTGTCCCTTTTGATGATTTTGAAAAAAAAGGCAGCCATTCCACTAATACTTGAAAAAAAATACTTTGCACTCTTTAAGACACGCTGCAGATTGAGCAAGAACTAAACTTAATCGATGCGCAAAACAATGTACAAATATTGCATTCTGAAAAGTTTCTTTTACTTTGACCTGCAGGCCCCCCAATTCACCAGCCAATACAGCGGCCCGATCATAACTTTGGGCGATAAGTTTAGCACCACACTGTATATCATCGACTATCTGACAAACTATAGCATAAAGCTGCGGCCGTTCTCTGCGTTTTTACGTCTAAAAAATCCTAAAAAGCGCTCTTGGACTTTCCCATTTGAATTTATGTATCGTACTACGATTGACAACTGACTAATATTCGTAATATCGGTTGTTTCATCTAACAATTGCAACAAAAGGAGCTTTTTTTATTTCTTGCTTGATATTTTCTAAAACAAAATTGCTTATCGAATGAATCAAATCATTTTGAATATGATTTGATGTACCGCGAAATACCGTGGAGTGTTCCAGATAGTTACTTAAAATGGTATCGTATTTTGCTAATAAATCAACTAAATTGATGAAATTGACCCTATTGGCAACGCTCCGAGATTCAGTATGACCTCTAAAACCAAGTTCATTTTCGCCGAGAAAACAAGTCAATAAATCTTTTTATCACTTCTCGATTTTTTTTTACAAGTTCATTATGCTTACGGTCACTTTCTTTCAACTGCTGATCTAATGAATGCTCAATTCGTGACTTTCCAAATGTTACATCTTTTAGCACCGCTCGCAAATGAGTTTCACATACCACTTTGTCACTTTGTGAATGTTGTTTAAATCTCAAAAGCCATTTTTATTCCTTTTTCATTTGTGAAAAGTACACATGGCCAACAAAACAATTTACACAAATTTTCACAACCCGTTTACCACTGATTAGCACTGTACATTTCAATATTAAAGTACCTATAACATGATTTATCTTTCTTTTTTAAAAGTTTTAAATCAGGTGTTGGTCTCCTGTTTCTAATAATATCCAGTTTATCTTCAAACTAGTATGTTGAAAATCCATTTTTCAACAAATTGCACACCACACAAACGCGAATAATATTTTCCACAGTGCTAGTACCAGCTTCCATATTGAATAAGCAATTCTAAAACTGCTTATACGCGCACTAATGTTCAACGTTTTAAAAATCACTTGTCGCCGTACCACAGGTTTAGAAACACCTAAAAAGTTTTTACAAATATAGCACAAAAGCTGAGAAGAAGATTAATATTAAGTATAATATTAAAATCGATATTAAAATCGAGATTAAAATCTATAAAACAAGACGACATACGGCTCAGATATCAAGATTATGAAGTGGGGATGGAATGCATTTCAAGAAGTTGCTTAGATCAGTTCTGCTTATATCGAAGTCGCGCAAGTTCGTGTTGGCTCGATTAATCGAGTGCGTCATCGTTACGGTTTTAGCGTGCAACATTATCTCAGCTGTTGAAATGAAGGGCCGTGTCTATTGAAATTGGATAAAAGTAAATTTTAATAATTATATATGTGATAAATAATAATTAGGTGCTAATTATGTGTTTTTTTTAAATAATCTCAAGGGAAGCACTGCTTTCCTTGCGTCCATGGACCGACCGCCCCTGGCTTTTTATATATACTTAAATAAACACAAACGTGTATATAGGGGTGTTTCAATAAGAGCGCAATATTTCCAGGTTCAATAAAACATAGTTTTCTGTAGCAAAGTATTGAAATATTTATTGAGTTATAATATAGACATTTGCGAGTTATGTATGGAACAAACATCTGGTAAATGGCCGCCACAGCTTTGCTGGCACATGCATACACTTTTGGCGAAATTTCGAATAACGTTGTTGCATATATGCGGCCGTATTCCGTTGAGATAGCATCGAATTTCGGCCTTCAACATTTCGGTCGTCGCGCGTCAATGGTTCACAGGCGGTATGACAAGCGACACCGTCCTGCTGAAACTACATGTCGTCGAGAGCAATATCTTCCAATTGGGGCACAAAAAACTGGGTTATCATAGCACGATAACGTTCGCCATTCACCGTTACTGCATTACTTGCCACGTCTTCGAAGAAAAACGATCCAATTATTCCTCCAGACCACAATGCACACCAAACAGTGACACGTTTTGGATTCATTGCTTTCTCATGAATCATTCGTGGATTTTCTGAGCCACAAATGCGGCAGTTTTGCCTATTAACGAAACCATCAAGGTGAAAATGGGTCTCATCACTAAAAATGATTTTGTCCGCAAAATCGGCATTCACTCTTTGTTGTTCAAGGATCCAATTGGTGAACTCTCTTAGCTGCGCATAGTCTGTTGGCAGAAATTGTTGGGTCAATTGGACTTTGTAGGCATGGAGATGCAAATCTTTAGTGAGAATACGCTGAAGAGTTGTAACGTCCAATTTTTGTGCACGATGACGATTCGACGTCCCTGGACTCTCGGCCACGCTCTCGCGAACTACCGTGATGTTTTGTTCTGAACAAGCTCTACGAGCTCGTGTCGTGTGTTTCACATCACTAACCGAATCAGTACTTTCGAACTTTTCGATTATTCTTTTCACAGTAGATGAATGAGGAACATTATTTCGACCGAAAATTGCACGCACTTTACGCATCATGGCAATCAAACTTTCACCATTTTGATAATAATTAACAATCAGGACGCATCGTTCGATCGTGTAATGCTCCATGTTTACTAATTCCCATCTGTCTCCTATCGACCTGGCCTGTCATAATATTGTGACATTATGACAGCCAAACTGATTGAAACACCTTTTACATACTTTTGGAATCATCCTTTTTTCGCCAGTTATTTCACATTCTTGGTACGAAATTGTATGACGAAAATTTACTAATACTATTTGTGCTAATACAAAATTTGCCCGTAAATAGTATACTTCTTTTCATATAGGTCCTCCTACAGTCATAAAAGTATATATACTCTGCCAAGTAACTAAGTATATACTATTATGATATGAAAGATGATCATACCCAAAAAGTACGTATTTAAATAAATCGTAGGAACTAAATATATACTGTGTTATGTATGGCCAGGCTCAGCTACTTCGTAGTCAACTTGACCTACTACATTAGCTAGACGGTATACTTTCAGGTCGAATATTGGATGATCTATAATAATTTGCGATAACTCGAAAATGGTTATTGTAGGGCAAAGAACATAGTGAAATCAATGAAATACATGTAAACTTATAACATTATTATCGTGAACGAATGCATGAGGCAGGAGCGATTAAACTTTGTTATTCCGTAAATTTTCGTGTCTCATACTTTTACATATTTTATAAAAAATGCTCCTTGTCTAGTCTGATAAACAAATAAAAAATTTACAATATTTAAATATCTAATCAAACTTTGTACATACATATATGATAGGTAGGTATGTTGTAAAACAAATATACATCCATCATTCACGTTATGCTGTATACAGTAGTACAAAGAGTGATGTATGTGCAATATTACATAACATATGTACTCACAGTATACATTCGGGCACAACAGAGCAACCGTATATCTTGAGAACATCCTGCGAATATCCACAATAGTATGTTAATTATGTATATTTTATTTCAAACTTATTTGCAACATAAATGTGGCCAGCATATAACTTTCTTATACCAGTACATATGATCCTGCTCTAAAAAAATCATTCAATTTAATTCTTCACTTACCTAAATTAAATTTTAAAATCGTATCTTGAAATGTTTCATTAAAATTTTTAAATAATTAATTAGCAGCGTCATTAGATACTGTCAATAATAATTCATGTCATAGATTTTAAAAATTTCTTCTTACTGACATTGACATTTTTGTAACTAAATTAGACATTTCAAATGTCGAACAGACAAATTTATCCTAACCCCATTTTATGACGTCAAATGTGTACAAAATTTCAGTTTAAATCAACTTTATTGTACTTAGAAAATATATTATTTTCGCTTGATATAGTAGAGATGATTTATAATTTTTCATCAATATATTTTTTGTAATCAAATACAATAATAATAATAATAATAATAATAATAATAATAATACACATTTATTGGTTATAATCACTATTACATTACATTTGCACTAATTTAATTATAATTCAAAGAGAAGACATCACATACAAAAACACTTTGAAAAGAGGGTGGTGCCTAACAAAAAAATTTACATAATTGCACAATTTTTTATTAGTTAAATTGGCGATTGTCGACTGTTTTTCTTATGTATCTAATTTTAAGTTCACCAAATTTGTCTGGTCGATTGCTCGCTTCCTCGCCCAGAGAAGAGAGTCGAATTATTATTAGTTTTGTTTTATTCCCTTAAATAGTTTTTGTGTTACTAAAAATGATAGAGCGAAAAAGCAGGTCATTTCAATTTTCAGTTCATGTATCTCTTTTGAATATACATAGGATATTAAATTCTATGTGGATATTATGGCAGTACCCGATGAAGATTTTTGCACATATGTGTCAAAGAAATAATTTTCAACCATCTTTTGCTAACAACTTGACGATACTGTTAAAGGTAACTAATCGTCACGTGGGTTACGATCATTTATGACTGTATTATACGATAAGGATATGTACATGTGTAATTAATATAGAAAAAGTATCGTCAAGCGCACATATGTAAATTACATTTAACATAAATATCATTTCATCATGATTATTATAATTCATTTTAAAATGATTTTCAAAAAATAAATGCTTACAATAAAATTGAGTTATCCGTGTTGAAAAGTATATGTATATTAATTCGTTTCAGCCAATTATTATATGTCAAAACCCGTGCCTTATACTTGGCGAGCTAATGGTTGATTATTAAATTTAAGCCAACAATCAAAAGTTTCTCATGACGGTATTTATTAAATGTAGGTATTATCTTTTTTTTGATTCTTTTTTAGTATTTTTTCCAAACCTTTATAAAAACAAAAAAAAGGAAATTATAATTAATGTTTTATTTGTTTAATTAAATTTAATATAACTTCTAAAAACTTCATCTTTTCTAATAGGTACCAAAATATCTAACCTTCAAATTTCAAATCACAAACCGACTTTAAACATAAACAACAAATATGCGTCGTATCCAGTTCAAACCTTAAGTGCAATTCAAAGTCGTGTAAACTTAAAATTTTATTGTAAACAAATACATTTAACCAAATATGCTTAAAACCCAATTTGCAATCGGCCAGCAGAATGTGCCCGTACCGAATTGGTTGTAAATGTACCTTTACCTGACTCGCTTTTGCATCAGTTCGGTGGATAAAATCAGGGTAGCTACAACTCCACTGCCTTCAATACAATTAGATAATTGTTATTTATTATTGTTGATAAGCACATGGCAATTTGTAGTAAAAAAAACTCAAACCGTTGAGGATAAAAAAAAATCTGTTAATAATTTTACTAATTTAAGATGCTGCAACTTGATTGAGGTGATTTTTTTTACTAAAAAAACGCAAGCCTGCACAAAAGAAGTGTAGAGCAATAAATTTTTTGAAAATGTTTTGTGCATTATAAAAAAAATTCAGGGGCAAAGGGGGTCTTACCCCTCTAATTTAAATTGTTAATGTAGAGCCAAGGAGCTGAAATTTTTCTAAAATATCTACACATTAAAGCACAGTAAATATTTTAAAAATATTTTAAACCTGGAAGAATATATCGCAATATATTATTTTTACAGGGTCGAATCCCCAGAACCTGCTGCTAAAATTTTAGCATGCCTTTTAGAAACATCCTGTAATTAATATCGTATATCTTGTAGGGTATTGAAGATGTTTCAATAAACATATCAAACGTTAACTTTTAAAAAAAAAAAAAGTTGGTTTCTTTAAAAAAAAAGGCCTTAATTTCATAACAAACGTCAATCATTAATCAATTTTAAATTAAAAAATTCACAGTTTAGAAGAAAAGAAAAGCACTGTTATTCACACAAATTTTTTATTGTGATAAATCCAACAAAATTACCTTGCACCACTCACTGAGAAAAGCCCGAGCAAAGAATTCTCTGCTAAGATTTTTTTAACTAGCGTAGCAATAATTTTATTTAGATTAGAAGTATCTGTTCACTACATCAGAAAAAAAAAACACTTTTTTTGCGTGTTTTTATCAGCCCTTAAAAAGTACTTTTCAGCCTTTATTATTTGCTTTACTGGAGCACTAAAACATTTAGCTACCATTACAAAGAAAAGAATATCAAGAAAAGTTTACTGTGATAGATAAAACATTTTCCAGAATAGCAAAAATTTGTGTTGTTACGCCATCGCAACACCAATCGGGCAACTTCGACCCAAGCGTGAACATCGAAAGTTGAGTTTGTTGCTTCTTTGCTGCCATTTTTCGCTAGGATTTAAAGGGTAAACTTTGTGGCGTCGTGCATTCAAATAGTATGTATTATTTATGTTATGATACGAAGTGAGACTGAAAGACTTGGTGACTTACAAACATATCTAACTATAGAGTGGAATGAAAAATAATATTAACTGAAAAAATTTTTTGTTAATTATTATTTACTAACTTTTACAAATCTTATCACAGATAAGTATAACATATATCCTTTTAAACAATTATTTTCCCGGCTATTTGCCAAAACGCTGAAACTTGGATTACAAAAAAGATAATATGCACATTATGTTCAATACAATTGACTCAATAATGTTATTTTTAATTTCAACCATTCTGTCCAGTAAAATATATCTAACTATTATTTTTTGTGTTATAAATAAACCGCAGAAGATTTTGGTAAGATGTGTTTTTGCGTGGCTTAGCTAGATTAACTTTTTTGTTCACAAAAACAATCTTGTTCTCTCTCCTGCATTTTTTTTTATTAATGATTATTGATTATAATTTAAAAAATTCTACTTTAAAATTAAAAAATTGACATCACATCTATTGCTTTCTAATTTATTCGGTCATTGTTTTATGCTGGAATCATTAGTTTAACAATTTTCTTCTCAATATAAGTACCTGCAATATGTCTACGAATGGAGTTTTGAGAAATTAAAATGCCAAAACCTTCGTTTTTTCAGAAAACAGTCATTCTATATAAAAATATTTGCTTCATCAGAAAATATGACTCTAACAACATTTAAGTTAGAATTTTTAATAATAATTTTTTTATTTTGACGGGGAATGTTAAATCAAAAAGTTGTTTCAAACATGATATGGGCGATCAAAATTCAAGAATTCATTAGTATTATATTGTTTTTTGTAAATTGAAAATTAAATCACATTAAAGTTTTTAAACATATTATATTAAGGCTGATGTATTTTATCCTTTATAGCTACACCTTTCCTGGGGATGAGGTATGGACATCCGTTTAATTTCCGATATTCGATCAGTGAAGTTAAGCAGCACTGATCGAGTCCGGCAATTGGATGGATGAAAGATAGTTCATCTAACAGTCGGTAGGCTGTCAACAGACAATCCCGGGAAGGCCGCTAGCCTGATGCAGGCGGAGAGGCAAGCCCGGGTGGAGGGTCGAAGAGACCTACCCAGGAGGTTTGCCACTCTGCTAGCGGTGCAGGCGGGCAGGCCCAGGCGGTGGGTTAGTTGACAGTCGAGGACCGTGGTTCGGAGTCCACGCTAAACTGTAGGTCCCTAGGTAAAAAGGGCCCATTGTGGCCTACTTGCCTAGTAAAATAAGTAGCTACTACTACTACTACTACTACACCTTTCCTACCGGATTACATATTATTATATATTTTTCCATTTTTTTTCCATTCCAAAATATCTACTCACTATCTAGAGTAGTGGAATAGATAATAATGAATAAGATAAGATTGATGTGACGAAAGCTGGTGGTTTAGGAATATGATTACGCTCTTATTACCTCTAGTATTTCACAAATATTCAAAGAAAAAATTGTACTTATATGGAGTGATTACTAAATATTGAACAACTTTTTTTATTTCACATTTTACTCTAAAAAAGAGGTTTACTCTTAATCTAATTTTATGTTTTTGTAAATTTAGAGCACTCTTTATAAAAAAACCTAAAATTTCTCAATGTAAGTGACATTTTTTCAAGAAGCAAGTTTTTTTATAAAGAATGACTTTTCTTAGAATACTTAAAAATATTAGCAGGTACCTATTGTGTCCTTTCGTAAACCTCATCCATCTGGAGACATACCGTAAATGGTTTGTTTTTATTGGCATGGGTAAATTTACTAGGTATACCTATACCTATTTTCTGCAATGGATATAGAAGCAGTGACTACTGCAATTTATTTATTTATTTACACCATTCAACGGGAAAGCATTTATAGAATGGGAATTACAAAAATATAATATAAAATAATATTATAAAAGGACAGAAGTAAAAAAAAAAATCAATATTACATAGAGCATTAAGAATATAACTTTAAGTTTAATTTTAAAATGTATACACACATACATATATGCATGCATACATATATACATATGTATATAGGTACATACATACCCACATACACTCATATCCATATACTTATCTATAATAATTAACATATGCAAATTTATTATAAGTACATTACATATCTATAACTAACACAATCAAATTTTTGAAGAAAAAAATTTTTTTAACTGTTGCTACATTGCAGAACAAAAAATCAAGAGTATGTTGGTGTTCATTATAATTATTGCACATTTAATATAAAGGCGAAAATGTACCAATATTTGTACGAGGTAAACTCAAAGTAAAGGTCATATGTTGCTTTGCGGTTACTCTGGGAACACGAAAATTTAACATCGGGACAGTCAATGTCATTACTAGTTATTATTTTGTTCAAGAAGGTTAACTGAGATTTCACCCGTCTGTTTTCGAAGCTATCTAAAGAAAATACTTCCAGCATATATACATTTGGATATCCCCTCTTTGAAACAAGCATGTTTTAAAAACTTCCCCTGTGCCTTTTTAATACTGTTAGCATGTATTAAGGACACCAAATAATAGCTGCATATTCAAGCTTAGATCGCACAAAAGTGTTATAAAGCAATTTCAGCGTATCTGCATTATTAAACTCACGGGACTTTCTTATAATAAAGCCTAACATTTTAAAACTCTCTGATGTTATGGTATTAACATGATTTATGAAAGAGAGTTTGCTATCAAATGTACCAAAGTCTCGAAAGACAGTAGGCCTTGCAATTATGATATTATTAAAAGTATAGTCAACATTTAGTGCTTGTACTTTATTAGATAATGTGATAACATTGCACTTTGTAATTTATTTTTAATGCACCAAATATTAAGGTTTTCCAAATCTTTCTGCAGAATAAAACAATTTTCAATATTTTTAATAATAGAATAAATCTTTAAATCATCCGTATATAATAAATATTTACAAATATTTACATTTAAATTAGATAAAATGTCATTTATAAATATATTAAAAAGTAAGGAAGGAGTTTAGGAACTTATTTATATTTGGTGACAATCAGCTGATCTTATAAGAAAATAGTTAAACCGAGTTAAATTCAAATACAAATACTAAACTAATTTAAAAAATATTGAAAATCAATAAAAAAAACAAAGAAAAGAAGTATTGGAATGTAAAAAATTAGAGCAAAAATGTTTTGAAATAAAGTGTTTTGACTAGCGCTGTTAAAAATCTTGATTTTAATGTTTCCTGGAGGCCAGATGCAGCTGTTTCTTCTTCCTCGGGAAATACTAGTTTATTCGGAAAAATTAGACAAATGAATGACTCAGGGAAGCTACAGAATTTACCAATATGTAAGTGATGACAGAAAACATAGGCAAAGTGTTAATTTGGACACATGAATTTTGTTGGTATCCAAGATAAATCCCTGAGCTATGCATTTGTTGGATTTTTTCGAATAGCCGATGAGATTTCAAACTGGCTTTAAAAATTGCCAGAGCAAAAAGACGACTGATTTTAAATTCAGTTCATTTTCTGTTTCCTAACTTTTTTAATTTTATAGAAAGGGCTTTTCATTTATTATCTGAATAAATGTTTATTTTTTTTAATTGGTTTTATTCATTTATGCCAAATCCTTGACCATTGTTTTCAGTGTATTCCAGGGTACACCAGTTCTTTGCTTGCAGTTTCATGTTTAGTAAATTTATTTTAATTATATATAATTTTCATTATTCATTTATATTATCTTATTTGTAAAAAAAATATTTTCTTTATCCAGTCATTATGGCATTTATTTTCCATACTTATCAAACATATGAACCCAGTGAGTAGGATACAAAATTCATCGATGGTGAAAGCGATGACAGACAACATGAACAAGTGTCAACTGGAAGCAGTTGATGAAGTTTTTGCAATACGAGAATTTGCTGGTATCTAACTAAGGTACTCCTCACTCGGCTCATTTGAATGATTTGCTCGAATACATAAAAAACGTCAAAACCTAATTTAAATTACAAACAAAAAAATTCGTACACTTGTAGTGAAATATTGGGCTGTCACAGAATTTTTTGTGTCTGAGAGTTTGATTTCACTAATAGTAGATTTTCTCAATTAGAAAAGAATGTGCATTTAATGTTATTTTAGGAATAAATATTTTTTTGCTGAAAACTATACAGGAGGTGGCTCATAAATGTTTGTTCTTGACATTTTCTTAGATACAAATAAATTTAATAAATAGTTTTGTTATAATGTTTATTTACTTCATCATCAATTAGTACTAATTTGTAATTGATAGTTTTCATAATTATGATATACAAGCAATTTTTTCAATAAAAAATTATTTTTTCTCGAAAAATGTAAAAATTTAGGAAAACATGAATTAATTCCAGAGAAAATTTTGTTATAGAAAGAAGCATTTTATGTTATCGTGCATGATGGCATAAAAAAATTGCTCTGGAAGAAATGCATATATATTCCTAAATTTTGAAATTTGTTGTAGGAAAAATAATTTTTAATAAAAAAAATTGCGTGTATGATAATTAAGAAAACTGGCAAAGACAAACACTAATTGATAAAAAATAAACAACTTTATAACAAAATTATTTTCCCTGTAAAACATTAAATATATGCATTTCTATCAGAGAAAATTTTATAAACAGACAAACATTTTGAGCTACACGCGCCTCCATGTCGATTTTTCAGCAAAAAATATTTATTCCCACAGTAGATACACTTTTTATTAATAGCAAAATCACCTTTCTTTTCTAATTAAGAAATTCTACTGTTACTGATCTAAAACTGTTTGACATGTCAGAATCTATTTTCTGCGACAGGCTAATTTTTTACTAAATTAGGAAAACATATATGCTGCAATAAAAAAAATAATTAACTACTGTAGTAAAAAACCTCGCCATGGTAGCGAAACTTTTTGCTACAATACCAGAAAAATCATGGAGCAGAAAAAAATGTTGTTGTAAGTGAAAAGAATTAACTCTATCGTAGCCAGATACTTCAGCTAATAAATATCTTTACTGCAACAAAAATGAGATCAACTACAATGGTAATAAAGATATTAAGCAGCAGTAACAATCAGTAAAGTTTATTTTCGGTGGGCAAATGAAAAATATTTTATAAAGTAACTTTACTGCCGCATTAAAGTAATTTTAGCAAACCGACTTTGACTACCCTAGCAAAATTCTTGGCTGGCGCCGATTCAAATAGAGTTTTTTGCTGTTGTAGCTTGATTTTTGGCTGTCACTGCAAAAATCTTCCCTCAATGGCACATGCTTGCATTCTTCTGGCCATTGACTGTTGTACTCTTTCGAAAATCGTATTTGGTCTACAATGGGTGTTCGGTATATTAGAGATTTCAGGTACAAAGAGAGAGAAAAGTGATAAAAGAAATCTAATGGATTCACATCAGGACAGTGCGTTGACCAAGATTTTCACTTTTTTTGCCAATGACGGGATAATACCCGCGTCCAATATTGTAATACTAATCGCGATTTCAATACCAATGCTTGCTACCATTATAATAAAATTAATCAATATCCCTCAAAATAAAGGATAAGGGTTGCTGCCACCACCCCCTGAGATTGCAAGGGGAACAGACATTCACTGCATTGTAATCGCAACAAAAACGATTTTGCGAAGACGCACTTATTTACCGTTAAAAAAAAGTTTTTCTAAATATTTATTTATTGCTGCAGGTTGATACCTTTGCTCTCAGGAGTCAGAGCTCTATTTTAACCTTAATAAGTTTTTTGCTACAATTAATAAGCTCGTATTTTTTACACCATTATAACCTTGCAACCAGAAAAACGCTTTTCCTGCGCTAATAGATGACTTTATAACCACTATACAGCTTACACGGTGTAAATAATAAATACCTAGTAATGACTCCTTTATGTCCTGGTAATCTCACTTTGTAGACGTTGTATAAATATATACTGGATCTAGCAGAATTTTATTCCTGCCATTAGAAAAAAAATTGCTACCATCAGAAAGAATTTTTGCAAGTCGTAGAGTATTCTGCGAGCACACATATGAGGGTATGATTGGTAGGTCCGACGTATTCCTTTGAAGGAGTGTTAGTAGCCAGCTTATTTGCAATTGATTTAACCATAATATCCATTATGCAAAACTAGATAGTTTTTGAGATATTTTAATTATTAGTTTACACAGTACAAATTATGTAAGAAAAATTATGTTAAATCCTTTGATAAGATAAAAATGCAAGAGTTAAAACCTTCACGTGTTGTAAAAAACTGTATTAAGATATCTAAAAAACGATTGGGTTTTGCATAATGGATATAATGGTAGTTAACACATTTTAACCCCTGCTGTGTCTTTTCCTTTTTTACCAATAATTATATGTTCACACATAATTACATATGTTAAGACTACCGATAACCTCATAACACAAATAAAATATTGATATGTAAATAAATTGATGATAAGACGTATTATAAATTGGAACTAACACATTTTAAGGACAGTTAAGAACCAAAGCTTGTAATAATAAGATCTGTGAATGTACATTTACTAAATCAATAAATTACATTCTTTAAAAAAGTGTTTTTTCTTAAAAATAAACATAATTTGGTTAAATCAATTGTAAATGAGCTCTACTAACGCGCCCTCAAAGTAATACTTCGATCTACCAGTCACCCTGTATATACAGGGTGATTCAGTTTCATATTAATAACTTTAACAACTGTTGGATGTCAACAAAATAAAATTATTTTGTATATAGTACGAGTATAAATTTTCCATTGGAGTTTTTGTTTTCGAGATACAAGATGTCGAAAAATATTTGTCTTTCTTTTCTGAAACTAAAAATTATTAGTTATTATTTATATTTGGTATTAAATACCAGTATGTTAGGCCGCATCTATTTGACTAACTCGTTTTTTCTACATGGTAACTGAAATATCTTGGACTAAATAAAATATTATCTTCATTTTGTCATAGTTACACATTTATTTATTATTTAAAATATTTTCAGTTTGAAATAGCGAATTTCTATAAATTCGATAGGTACTTTCATTTAATATATTTTTTAGAAAAAGATAGTGAAACTCAACATGTACAACTTAATTATGTTTTATCTTGACCCAAAGAAATTTTAATGAAGTAATAGCGGGGTTAGCTCTCCCGCGTCGCCAGGATAGGTTTAAATCGATGTTAACATTTTTCGATTGGTAATATTGAAAAACGAAAACATCTGGTTCATTCTAAATATCATAGATTTAATACACAAAATTACAGGCAATACTGATGAGTTTTTCTAACCAAGAAAATACGAATATTTTATTTGGTGTCATTTTATGACACTAAATAATCGTATTTTCCAGGTTAGAAAAAAAACGCATCAGTATTGCATATAATTTTATACATGGTGGGGCAATAGTGCATCCGACTTCGATATATCGAATTCTATCATAGCTAGAAACTTGATTTAAAAACATAAATAAACTAGACAAAAAAGTCTATAACCGGAAATTATTTTCGAATATACTGGTGAGCCAAGACGATTCTACAGGGTCAACTACCATTTTTCTAATGGATGTCATGTATATCGAAACATTTTTTGAAACCTCTTTGTGGCCTCCTTCTACTTCTGTAATATTATTGACTCTCTCCCAACCACTTGGATGTAATGATTTTTTTTTTTTGTTGAAATTATACCATTTACACGTGTATATTAAAAAAAACACTACAATCACAATTATCGATTTAAAAAAAATATATGTAGTGCCAGCCATTTTCACTTGTTAAATGTATACAGGGTGGCCGCAAATAATTTTTAAATTTACTATTTGAACTGAATTTTCTCAATTTTTTAAAATGGAACACCCTGTATATTTTTGGATGATGCGATGTAGAATAGAAAAACGAACATTTTTTGTACTTCCATGCCTATGGCAATTTGTAACCATTTTCGATTTATTGAAAAATAACTGCAAAATTCAGCAATTTACTTTTATTTTTTCTTCCTACTTTTCCTATCAAACTTCGTATTCAGACGGGCAATTGTAAACTGTGCATACCGCTTGTCGTGTATCTATAGTGGGTTGGGTCGATCTGTAGATATTTCCAGGATAGAACTCTTGACAGAGAATTAGTAAGACACACAGGTTTCATAAAAATAGTACGTATAATCAAAATACACCCACACATCACAATAGATTTCCTAGTACACAATAATAACAAAAAAAAAAAAAAAAATGATGAAAACAAACTCCTATTGTGGAATAGGAGAGAGCACTCGATACTCTATAAAAGATTTCTCCAACTACAAGTTATAAAAATAGTTTGATCACTTAATTTATTAAGACTTAATTATTCAATAATTTACCAACAAAATTTCTAAAGTTATAGCTGAAATAAGTAAAATGATTTAAATTTCTTCCCCCAAGTCTACTACACAGTTTTCCGTCCGCCCTGACTGGTCCACGTTTACCGACCGGCTTCCTATTAGCGTCTTTATAATAACCAAAAGAATTATAACATAACAATTACAAATTTCATACTTTAATCCCGGAATCTACATCTCAACACATACTTAGATCGTCCACGTTCACCAACCGACACTCTATTAAAGTCTGTTCAGTTAAACTTTGCAGTGGTGGGTTGGACTTAGTGAGCCGGATTTACAATGGGCAAAGTAGCGAGTGTATTGTAAATTGCTTATTTCCAGGCGTAATACGTAATACCCTTTTAGGTTTATGGAATCACTGGAAAAATATTTCAACAGAGTGTACATACGTAAATTTATTTACAATAACAAGAAATGCCATTTATTGGTTAGCAGTGGAAAGAAATAAAATAACAAAAATAAATTTGACATATTTTCTTTAAAGTTTTGAATAAGAAACTAAAATGACTGGTTACGCCGAAATAAGAACATCCTAATTTAATATAAAATTTCGATTTAGCTATAAGAAAGCCAAAAGTCTTAAAAATGTCCGTTACTTTTTATTTTGTGTACCCATAAGAAATAATGTCAGAAAATAAAACAATTTTAAATTCTACCTGCTTTAGAGCGGATCAAATTTTTTGCTGCACAATTTTCATACTTCTGCTTTAAACAATGTTATGTTTCTCTCTATCTTAATATAAAGCAATATGTTGCATTTTGAACTGACCTGTGTAAAAAAGTGATTAAAATATACCCCATATTATACTGCGTTCATTCATACGAGCACATAAAAAACTGTTTACCTGGGCTCGCCGAGCGACCCTTTGTCGACCGTCTATCTTAAATATAACACATTATTATTTTTAGGTAAGGTTAATTGAATATATTGGTCATTAACAATTAGGTTTAATACTTACATATTAATATTAGTCATCGAAAACACAATTCAATTTATATTAAAACACAATCTACAAACGTCCAACTACTACCGATGCCTATGAAATAAAATAAACAATGAAAATTGATTTAACCGCTATCGGAACTTAGCACTTGCGTATATCTACCTGCCATCTGCACCAATCATCTGCGCGCATTTTGTTCCCTATCCTAGCTAACACTGCAAAGCTTATGTGAACAGACTTTAGCGACTTAGCGAGTAACGACTCCTTCCCTTTGACCCGACGGATTTCGCAAGACCGTTTTCTTAGAGTCAGCAATTTCTGATATGATATAAATGGTATGTTACAATAAGCTACTTATACAAGGTGTATTACAATGAGCTACTTATATATGGTGTACTACAATAAATCGTATTTAAATATCCCGTGCGGCAATACTGAAATATTCTGGGGCACCATAATGCGTATGTACCACATATTTTGTCTTACTAGGTAGGAAATTTCGTCCAATATTGCATTTAGTTCAGAGTCAAGAAAATGAAGCTAACTATCATCTGTCGTTAGGCGTTCAGGGAGAAAATACGGCCCTATTAAGATCTTTTAAGAAATCTCCAAGAATCCCAGCCCAAATGTTAAAATAAAATTGGTGCTGAAATCTGTTCTCATGTGGATTCCCTTCAATGCACAAATGCATGGTTATAGATATTATGAAAATTATAAAAATCTTTCATCGGTGAAAAATATATTAGCCAAAAAATCCCCGTTTCATAGATATACACGTAATTTTTTTCAACGTTTCGGTGTGTTAAATCACATCAGAGAACAAGAACATATATTTTTTTAAAACACAGTTTTATTAGGCCTTGCTTTTCAATCGTGGGTTAGCTAAAGTCGTACTTTTAGAATTCCAGTTTTTTTAATTTTATATTTGTTTCGTGGTTACAGCAACAAATATTTTATCCATAAGTTAACTTTTAGTTGAAGTTGTTTATATTAGAATCTCATCGATTTTTATAAAAATATAGTGCTAGTTAACCTCCAGCTTATGTTAACTCACGATTGTAAAACCGGGCCTTACGGTTATATTACATTATCTATAATTTGCTGTTTATTTTAAATTTAGAAACAATGTTATCTGTTATTTCTTTGTCTGTTAAACGCAACTAAACAGAACAAATAATATCTAATATGTAATAATTTGTAATCAAATTTAAAATAAACACCATTAAAATCTCACTTTTTAATTAAGAAGCAGAAGGTATCATGGGTGAGGCCCGTACAAAAGATACAAACGTGGACATTTGTTTCGAGGTTATGGTCCACATCGGCACGGTGCTAGTAAGTTGAAGAGACTTTGGTTGGTTGGTTGGTCCGTCCTCAGTGAAACACTTCGAAGCTTTTTTCATAAATATTTAAATAACGGATGATTTTAATGATGTATTGGATATACATATAATTAAAATTCATTCTTATTGTCTATCGTAATTCGTAATATAAGGAATATTCTTTCCGATTCATTTTTTGTTTGGATTTTGATAGGCAACTTCTTATATTAGGACCGGTATATGTGGTCATCTATAAACTATTGAACCCAGAGATATCAAGTATATACAAGATCTCTGATTGAACCACTCACCACACAACGAGGGCTAACGTTTTCAGGCTCACCAGCTGGCGCCACTTGTCGAGTAAGGTAGTGTCAAAAGTTATTGTTAGCCGCGGGAAAAGTTTATTGTGTTTTATTATAATTATTTTATACACCGACAAATAAAAAACCTTGTTAATTGTGCCTCAGTGTTGTGCAGTTCCATTTTGTTCGGAAATAAAAGGCGGACATATGCTTCCGAGAGACAAAACTCGCCTAAAACAGTGGTTGATAGAGATAACTTTACTCCTTCGAAACATTCGTGTGTTCGTAAGAAACATTTTAATCCTGACGATTATGCGTTACCAAAGGAGCCTACTACAGAAAATCGTAAGTAATAATCATGCTCATTCGTTGTTTTCATCATGCTCATTCTTGATATAACCTAACTTTAATTACATGAGACACTTCTGATAAGTACAATAATTTCCCTACTGAGCAAGTAAATTACTACTTTCCCCTTCTGCCATCATTTTGTTAAATTTTTAAAATAATTACTAAAAACTAGCGTTAAAAAACCATAGTAAACATTAACGTTCAGTGACATTGATCTTTCCGTACACCTGTCGTGGTGAATTCAAGCTCATTATATTCACTCACCACAAACTTATTATTCACAGAACAAATATTATTAAATTCATAAACATGTGGTCTGTTATTGAAAATATTGAAATAAGATGCTTCCTCCTTTACAGGTTACGGCAACACAAATGCATGTGAGTAATCGCCGCCACCGGCAAATGTAAACTCTGTGCCACAGTTTATAGGAATCCTAATCTGTGGCTGTGCTTTGTGATATTTTTGCGTACCCGTCGAGAGCTTCAGGTGGAACATTTTTTAGGTGGCCAAAAGGTACACTGATAAACATATTTTCTAGCAAAAAAAAAACTCTAACGCTCGAAACTACGACAAGTATGGCAAGTCAATGAAGAAGAAAATAAATTTATTTAACAAATAAAGAACGAAACATTTCGTCCTTCCTGGACACCCATCTCTATCATATTTCAAACATTTGCACATCATAAATGCTTCACGTCAGTGAAGGGGCAGACAGAAGTGGGAGCCGGTTCAAACATAAACATTAATAAAATAATAGCAGCTAATACAATATATGTATTGGTAACAAACATAAAAAATTCTGTACATATCAAAAAGGTATAAGTATGTAAAGCGACTTACAATATTGATATAAAAAATAAATATGGAAAAAAATTAATCCGAAAAGTGTGACGTAATAATTAACATAAATTACTATTGGCGATATTGAAAATATTGCGTAACGTCATCGTGTCTATGGAGATATTATGAAGTTATATTTCATGAGAGTAATTGATTATACTGATAGTGATATATTATGTATGTACCTACATCTACTCAAAATTATATAAAAAATTATATGATATCTACCCTATCATTTTTTAGAATATGTTTTATTATAAACAACTTGTGAAGCATACATGTTTTTAATATAAAATACATTTTAATTTCGCAAATATATACCTGCCATAACTTTGCTTTAATTACAAAACATCGGATGTGCAAATTTGCCGGTTTCGACTTTTCTGTTGGAAAATAATATATTTTTTTCAGTCTGCAGTGCCAAAACCGCAAATGCGAATATTGAATATTTTTGAAATATTTTTATACTAAGAAACTTATACCTATAAATAAATTACCTTTGGATATTTAACAACAAATTGAACTTTATTTCCCTTCTTCTGAAAAATTAGAAAAATGCACATTCGTTGTTTTGGCAGTGGACCGACGATATGCTTTACAACTTGTGAAAAAAATAGAAAAATATCTGCTATAATTTTTAGCAAAATTGATTTTTTAATACATCGTGACTGTAGACAAATCGTGAGGCATACATTTTTTAATATAAATCAAATTTTAGTTTCGCAAATATAAACCAGGTAAGTAAAAATTTTTCTACATATATTTTTGAATAGAAAAGTTTTTAATTTTCTATATTTATTTATTTGTTGTATCCGTATAATTTGTCTTCGAACCTTCTTTGTGTATTAAGTCGCTATTCTATATATTGTTTACATATTTTTTTTAAATAAACCATGCGTAGCAAAAGAATTGTTCAGATTGTTTTTTTCTCCAAAAAACCAACCTATGACTAATCCTTTTGGCGCAGAGATTTATTTAACAAATTCTTTAAATAAATAATAAGATGGTGGATACCCAAAGCAGGTGCGAGGAGAAATAGTTTTTTTATTTCAAATAAATTAAACAGCGTTATTAACAAAAATTAACAATTTATTTAATATTAATGAATATACGAAATTTTCACTGTTTTTGAGAAATAAATATTTGTTCACTATAAATAAATTAAAAACGGAATTAATTTTCCTGAAATTGATGTATTCATCAACAATAAATCCATGCAATTTTCTGTAAAAAGCCTTATTCCTGAGAAATAAATATTTAATGCTCAGAAACAAATATTTAGTGTTCAGAAACAAATATTTAATGTTCACAAATAAATATTTAACGTTCAGAAACAAATATTTCTTACAAATAAGTATTTTGATTTAATTGATAATATTAAATATTCGGCATTTAATCAAATAAATGCCTTAATTCTCCCAATTAAATGTTTAGTTCGCCAAATACAAAGAAATCATTTATTTGGTTGAAATAATATTTATTTCTCCCAACTAAATAATTTTCTCAGTGTACAAAATAATATACAATTTTTGTTTTACAGCAATATTTAATAAATTTCGTAAATATAACCACAATATACCTACGTAAAATTAACAACTATTAACAAAATCTGACACTGGCGGTCTGTGCATACATCAGGCATAGACATATGATATAGGTCTGTGGATACCGGATATATTAGCTATATATGGCAAAGATTAATAATCTATGCTAGTAGTGATGGGCACTGTCAAATGATTTGAACTATCGAATAATTACTGAATGAATGATTCCAACTATCGAATGAATTCATTCGGATAAATTCAGTCAATTAGAACTTTTCTACAAAACATCATGTGAATGATATTATTAACTTGCTAATTAATATTTCACCTCTCATAAAAAATGGGTCTTTAGAATCAGAACCGTCATAGCCTTGTATCAGTCACATGGCATTATCAATTAGTTGGTAGTTGCGTTTTGTTTATTTTGTTGTTTATACTATCGTATCACATAATAAAATGTGTATAATATTATCTATGAATAAAATACCGTCTCCGTCTATGCATATTCATAGCCTCCTTTATTCTTAAATCCAACAATTAATTCATTCGTAATTCAACTATCGAATTATTTGAATAAGTACCAACTATCGAATTATTCGATAGTTTTTATTCGATAGTTCCCATCACTAATAGCTAGTATATCGGTGATTGTGTGATTACTGATTAATATTATAACCTCAGATTAATAATATCTAGAGGGGTCAAAGGCGTTTCCTTAAATATTTATGTTTTAGAAAGGATGAAGTCTTTCTATATAGCTATAGGTTATCCACATGACAATCTCCTTAACGGATTTTCAGTAACTTTCTCTTGAAGCTAGCAGAAATATATTGGAACTTGTACTCCTTTATAAATTAATTATGGTTTAACTGATTGCATTGAAATTTTACATATTAATCTGATTATAACAGTCGTATGATTTATTTGAAAATTGTTTAATATTGCCAAGATTTTTTGTGCTCTAACGACTTTTTGTGTACATTTGGAATGCTGAACAGGCTGGAAAATAAAAGACTTAAAAATTAGTAGATATATTTGGCCGTTGCTGGTAATAAGCAATTTGGGGCGACATAAATGTGAATTATGTTATGTTATGCCGGATTTCATCCCCACATTATACAAAACATTGTATACAGTGCCACGCCCCTCAAGATAATGGAATTAATGTCTCGAAAACGCGCAAATTATCACATATCCATTATGTCATGTCAGCTTCGATAGAGGTTAGGTTATTCGCATATTCCAGGCTTATTATTCGCAATTTATTACCGGTTTTAAGATCAACGGAGACTGTAAAATCTGTTTCCCCTACATTGATTTCAACATCCACATCTTTTCGTTCCTGCGGGGGCTCGATTGCGAGTTCGGCAAAATTTTGCTCCTCGCAATTCGCGTAATAACTCATTGCGTTCTAATTGGAGGTTAGGTTTATTATATAGAATATTACGCGCAATGATGGTAGAAGGGGAAGTAGTAATTTACTTGCTCAGTAGAGAAATTATTGACCTTTCAGAGGTGTCTTATGTTATTAAAGTTAGATTATATCAAGCATGAGCATGATGAAAACAACGAATGTGCATGATTATTACTTACGATTTTCTGTAGTAGACTCTTTTTGATAACGCATAATTGTCAGGATTAAAATGTTCCTTACAAGCACACGAATGTTTCGAAGGAGTAAAGTTATCCCTGCGATTCGCTACCAACCACTGTTTTAGGCGAGTTTTGTCTCTCGGAAGCATATAACTTTTAACAGCGCCCTTATTCGCCAGTAGCGCCAACTGGTGAGCCTAAAAACGGTAGCCCTCATTGATATAAACTACTCTGGAACTGGTTATGTTCATTATCTCAAGTCACATTTAGCATATAACGTAATAATTACTTCCCCTCACATACCCAAGATAAACATAAACATTTATGTTAATTTATGTTCGACCTAAATCGCTTAATGGAGGAACGCCCAATAACCAAAGTCGCCATCTTGGGATTCCTGGGACACCAAAAGTATAATTTTGAACTGGGTAAATATTAATGTCATTCGTAAATTCTCGGTATAACACTCCGAGTGCACTTTACTTTAACCACCTCGATGAGTACGTTCAAATTTACTCGTCATGCACAGATGAGCTCTCAGCTAAAATATTTCAAATATATTTTTTTGTGATGGACATTGAATATTTCAATTTCAAATAAAATAAAATTAAATAAAAAAATTATTGTGGTCGATACGTAAAACATTACAGCCTGTAGACACTCTGTTGTGAAAGATTCGAATAGAAAAATAGTGTTGTATGATAAGCGTATCGAATAACGAAAATAAGTTTGTGAGCTCATTTGCTGGACTGCCATAGTAATAGTCAGTTACTCTTGGCTTCAGAAAAATACCGTTTCAGGGTTTTATCACAAAAATATGTAATCAGACAATAGATATTTAAACAATAACTAACATTTCAAAAAACATCCATGCAAAATATCAAGAAGTGCATGTTAGCCACATCAAGAACAGAAACAGTAAAAGTAACTAACTTACTTTTTTCGTTCATAATACAGAGTAATTAAAAGGGCATGTGACGTTACACCTATACCTAAACTTATATAAAAGCTCTAGGTTAATTTCGAACACACTCCAAAGGTAATAACCTCTCCATTATCATTGATTGCATAGACTTATAAATATATCCGAGGTCTGTGATTGATTGAAATTAATTTTGAGTGATGATCTAGAAAGCCGTTTGAAATTACCCTAAGCAATATATAAAGTGCACACTTGCCGTTCGAAAAGTGGTATAATTTTGAACTGTAAATATTAATGTCATTCGTAAATAGACTGTGTAACACTCCGAGTGCACGTTAAAGTTTACGTGACATGCGGAGATGAGCTCTCAGCTGTGATATTTCAAATATAATTATTTTGCGTTGGGCATTAAATATTTCAATTTCAAATAAAATAATAAAAAAAATAATTATGGTCGATACGTAAAACATTACAGCCTGTGTAGACACTCTGTTGTGAAAGATTCAAATAGGAAAATAGTGTTATATGATAAGAATATAGAATAACGCAAGTAAGTTTTGTGATTTTACTGAAAATCATTAGTTGGATTGATAAAAAGTGGGACGATTATATTAATTATTCTTAGCTTCAGGAAAAGACCTTTTCAGGGATTTATCTCAAAACTATGTAATCAGAACAATAGATATTTAGTAAACAATAACTGACATTTCAAGAAACGTCTGTATCCAAAAATATCAAGAAATGTATGTTAGCCACATCAAAAACAGAAACAGTAAAACAAAAAGTAACTAACTTAATTTTCTGTCTTTATTCTGTTCTGTGGAAAAAACCTAATATTCTATGCCGTGATTCTATAGTAATAATTAATCTTTTTCTGTTCTGTGATAATTAAGTTTTATTATTCTGTAACTAATAAGAAATTACAATGGTTAGTTGCGCGGCATGTGGACTTTCTAACACCCCAAGAAGTAAAGAAAAAGGGATAACATTTCATCAGTGAGTATACAAATGGTTAATTGCAAGGAAATAAAATATAACCTCCAAATCCAAATAAAAACAACTCATAGGCGTAGGCACTTACATATTTTTTCTACAATATCCATTTTTCTTAATTTTCTTTTGCATGCAGTTTTGGAGAAAGGGCTGCCTAAAATCTAAATATTAAGTTGAGCGTATTTTCATTGACATTTCAAGTGATATATGTTATGTTGACGATTAGATCAGGGGAGAAATTAAAGGCAACTTATACAGTATTTTCAGTCGGTCCATTTTCAGGAGCCAATGTTTGGGGTATAAAACGTGAAGTCCGATTATAATAAGGGGCATTAATTAAATGCCAACGGTTACGTCTATAGGTACCTTGGTCTGTACGAACAATGTAGGAACAGGGTTCTTCACAAATTTGAATAATGTTACCATACTGGCGTATATCTATAACCCAAACAGAGTCACCTATGGATAAATTAGTTAAATTTTTGGACCTATGCCTATGGTCATAATTATTCCTTTGTCTCTCTTTCCTGTTTCTTTCTTTTTGAATAAAAAGACTGGTATCCACTACTTCATTTAACTTTTCAGGTATCATCGGTAAGTGAGATCTAACTTTTCTATTAAATAATAATTCTGCTGGACTGAATCCTGTCTCTAAAGGGGTAGCACGATATGCAAGTAGTGCTAGATTTAAATCTGAATTCTTTTTAATTAAATTTTTGGCTATTTTAACTGCAGACTCTATACCGCCGTTAGAATGGGGGTAGTATGGACTACTAGTGACACTTTTGAAATTATATTCTCTAGCAAATTTTTGGAATCCAGATTGGAACTGTAGTCCATTATCTGATCTTACTATTTCGGGGATGCCATATCGAGAGAATAATTCTTTTAGATTATTAACGATTACGAGTTCGGTCAAACTGGAAAGTGGAAAAATTTCAATAAAACGTGAGTAATAGTCAGTGACGATTAAGTACCAAAGTTTATGCTTAAATAAATCAACTGATATTTTCTGCCAGGGGCGGCATGGAACTTCTTCTTTTAAGAACGTTTCTTTAATGTTAGTTCGTTCTTCAACACAGTTTGGACAAAATCTGACGAGATTTTCTATTTGCGTGGAGAGGCCGATCCACCAAACTGACGTTTGTGCACAGGCTCTGCATTTTACTATCCCTTGGTGCCCTTCATGAATGAATTCTAGAACTTGCTTATGCAAACTAGGCGGTATTATAATCCGGGTGCCTTTTAACAGTAAATTTCCAGAAAAGTTTATATCATGACGATATTGATAGTAAGGGATTAATTCTATTGCCAGCTTAGATTTAGTTGGCCATTCTGTTAAACAGAATTGTTTTAATTTTGAACAGATTGGGTCTGAACTTTGTTCATTTATTATTTTAGACATAAAATCATCGGTAGCTGGTAAAGATTCTATTATTCGATTGACAAATACATTAACTTCTGAGGTTAATTCTTCAGCTTGAGGACAAGATTGAGCCAGAGGGCTCCTAGACAATGCGTCGGCAACTACTAAGTCTTTGCCAGGGGTATAAATGACTGTATAATTATATCGCATTAAACGCATTCTGAATCTTTGTAGTCGCGGGGAAAGTTGGTTTAGTTTGTTTGTAAAATTTGGAGCAGAGGCTTGTGATCTGTCTCAAACATTATAGGTAAACCAATGAGATATTCAGAAAAATGTTCTGCTGACCAAGTTAAGGCAAGGGCCTCTTTCTCGATTTGGGCATATCGTCTTTCAGTATCTGAAAGAAGTCGTGAGGCATAAGCTACTATTTCTCTAGAACCGTTGTTCACTAGCATCAGGGCTGAGCCGATACCGAAAGAAAACGAGTCTGCGCTGACCACTACCTGTTTAGAAGGATCAAAAAACGCTAAACTTTTTGAATGTTGTAAACTACTTTTTATTTTATTAAAAGCTCTAATTTGGGGTTCGCCCCAAACAAATTCAACATCATTTTTAAGTAGAGAAGATATAGGCTCTAGAATTTGAGACTTATTTTCGATAAATCGACCTGCAAAATTTACCATTCCCAGTAATCTAAGTACTTCAGTTTTATTTGACGGATTCGGAAAATTCTGAATAGATTTTATTCTTGAAGGGTCTATAGAGATGCCCTCGTGGCTTACGACATGTCCTAGGTAGGTAACAGTTTGACTTCCAAATATACATCTGTTTTTATTAAGAGTGATGCCTTCCGTATGTATCCGTTCAAGCACATTACGTAAAATTCGGTCATGTTCTTCGATTGAACTAGCAAATATCAAGACGTCATCCATGTGCTTTACCACGCCCTTCACACCCGAAAGTATTCGGGTAAAGGCCATGGAAAAGTATTCCGGCGCACAGGATATACCAAAAGGAAGCCTTTTAAATAGAAAGCGGCCAAAAGGTGTGATAAAGGTTGTTAACGCTTGACAATTTTTTGTTAGCTTAATTTGATAAAAACCCGAACTGGTATCGAGCTTAGAAAAATATTTAGCACCATTTAATTGAGCTAAAGTGTGCTCTACACTATTAATCGGGAAGTATGAGCGTAGTACGCTCTTATTTAGTTGAGTGTAGTCAACACAAAGTCTAACACAGTCACCTTTAGGCACTACCACAATGGGAGCCACCCACGGGGTATGATACTCTACCGGTTCTATGATATCTAAATTTATAAGTCTATTTAATTCGTTATTTAATTTTCCCAGGAGGGGTATTGGTACTTTTCTTGGAACAGATTGTGTAAAAGGAGAAGCATTTGGAATTATTTTAATTTCCATTTCCCCTTTAAACGTCCCTATTTCATTAAATATTTCGGGAACTTCTTTTGCTATAGAATCTACAGTTAATTTTCGTGACTGTTCACTAGCAGGTCCTAATAGGCTTAAAGAGTCAATAGAATTAGGATTATATGTTGCAGCAGAATTATAATTAAATTCTAAAATTTGTAAATTGATTATACCTGGTCTACCCAGAATAGGGATTTTGAGATTTTTAATCAGATAAATTTTTGCTAAGTATTTAGCCTTGTTTGGAGAGAAAGACAATATAAGATTAATTTTACCAATTATTTCCAATGGCTGATCATCAGGTCCTGATACTGCTTTACTGCATTTTTCAATTTCTTTCAACATACTTTCATTGAGCAAATCTACCGGCATGCATACAATATCAGCACCCGTGTCTACAAGAAACTGTATCTCATTTTTAATACAATGTTCTACTTGAATATTTACTAACCACTGAGAGTTATTAATATTTCGAACACATAACGGTCCCAGAAAATGTACCGCGTCGCTCTGAGTGTCCTTACTATTACAAAAATTCTCAATATTAATAGTTTTTACCTGTTTACTTCTACAGACCTTATCCCAGTGACCAAGTTTTCCGCATGAACGACAATTAGAATTTCTGGCAGGGCACTGCTCTCGGGGATGTCCTTTCAAGTGTCCGCAGAAGCTGCAAGGACGATGAGCACTCGAAGGGGCTTGACTAATGGACTGGCTGGAGTTGGCATAAGTCTTCCGGAATGTTGTCTGGTTGCCACGTTGTACTGTAGAATTTCCTTGAAAATTCTTCTCTCCGCTTGACAATGCATTAATACATTTAACTTCATTACGTAGCTGCTGGGATTGTACACTTTGTAGTTCAGCTTGGCGAGCCGTGAGAATTGCCTCTGTCAACGTAAGTTTGCTCTGAAGCTGCATCCTTTCACTGGTTTTACAGTCGAGCATACCGACCACTAATCGATCACGAATTAATTCTTCTCTGAGAGTGCCATATTCACAATGTTCTGCAAGATTATGTAAAAATGTTATGAAGGAATCTATAGACTCACCCGGTTTCTGGGTCCGAGAGTTGAATTTAAATCGTTCGAAGATAACATTTCTTCTGGGTATAAAATGATTTTCAAATTTAGTTAAACAATCTGCAAGATCTTTCGGAGCTTCTGTGAACTGTACGATAATCTCTTCTGACTCCTCTCCCATTATATAAATAAGTATATTAAATTTTTCCTGTTCTGTCTTAGTTGAAAGCCCCGACACAGACATGTACCCTCAAAACGCTTACGCCACTGTGGCCAGTATGAGGGTGTAGAAAATGGAAATTTATCAGGTGGAGAAATCTCTCTCAACGACATTTTTAAATATGTATAATAGAAATACCTTGCACAAGGCCTTAATTAAGTCTTTTTAAATTGATGCGTTTGAGTAGGTACCAATGCAATGAATTCTTCACTTACACCGCTGCCACCATGTTATGTTGACGATTAGATCAGGGGAGAAATTAAAGGCAACTTAAACACTAATTAATACGCTTTATTCTTTGCTTCTTTTTCCATTCTGGTTTTCATACCCATAGAGGTTCTCTGTGCCCATAACCTAGTTACAGTCCTAACAACTCTGGAGTACATTCACAACAACCCGAGTAAGAAAGTATATGATACTGACACAACAATATATGTGTTGCCTTTTATATAGCCTTACATATATAATTTTTGAAATTATTATCATCATTTACAGTTTTCCTAAAAACGTCGAAACAAGAAAAGATTGGGTAAAAGTGGTAAAGAAAGTAAATTGGGTTCCATTAAAAACAAGTGTACTGTGTTCACAACATTTTGCCGAGGAATGTTTTGATCGAACATCTGTATCGATCGTTCGCCTGAGAGAATGCTATACCCACAATTGAAATAAAGAGGTTAAAATATGTAAGTAGTAGTACTTTTTATTTGTATTTGTTATATAAACCATCAAAATCTAACATACAATCAGTAAAGTTGAAATGTAGCACATGGACATTTTTGCTTTGTGTTGCATGAAAACCATCAAATTTATCGAACTTTTGTATATAACCTTTTTTGTGTAAAATTTAATTTTAAATGAAATTATTGCTCTTTATTTTGTTAATATAATAATAATAATGTCTTTATTTCTTCATTTAGTAATGTTACAAAAGATTTGAAAAAATTTTTTCAAATCTTTATACATGCAAAATTTGTTTCCGTTCAGACTACACGAAAATATAAGCACTAAAATCTAACATAAGTTACGTTATTTTACTTTTACAATATTTGACGATGATGATTGTATTGACAAAAAACCAAATATCATTAGTCCTGAGGAATACAATAATTATTGTCGAAACGTCGACTTAATAAGAAATTGAGGTTTTATTACATTTTTATCCAATTCCGACAAAATATCACCATACTGAGTAGTGGTGGATATGCAACTCCTATTAAAAAGGAAAAATAAAGTTGAATATCATCTGCATATTGGTGTATATTACAGAAATTAAGACAAGAATTAAAATCTGCAGTATATATAGAAAATAACAAAGGTCCTAAGGTACTCCTCTGTGGCACTCTTTGAGTAAGTAGCTTAAAATTAGAGAAAATAGATTTCAACCCAACTCTTTGACATCTATCTCGTAAGTAATAATAAAAAAATTAAACTGAAGAGTCGCTGAATCCGAAATGTTTGAGCTTGGTACAAACAATGTCGTGGTCCAATGTGTCGAATGCTTTACTAAAATCGAGTAAAATTAAGCACGTGTTTTGATTATTATCAGTAGCTTTAAAGAAAGCCCGGTTTTTACTTTCCTATATTTAGCAAGTGCTTAATTTTTTATTTTTATCATTAGCTTTAGATTGTCTTTAGATGGAGCTGGTGGCTTTGTAATCCTAATTGTTTTGTATGGGCATGCAAATCGTACAAGGAAATTACATTAGCATTCCAAAATTCAATAATTTCATTAAAGCTCTGAGGGGAATAGATATAATTCCAATTAATTAATCTCAAGTCTAACAAAAAAAGAGTTATAGTTGAAGTTAGCAAAATCTCTATACGTATGAAAAACTTGTTTTTGTTTTTCTCTGCCGATTTTCAAAGTACAGGTAACTAGGGAATGATCAGAGATGTTTTCCATGCATATAACATTAGTATCGCTACTAGATGTAACTATGAGATCAATAATCAATAAAGATTGTATTTATTTAATAAATTTTGTAACTGTATAGTTACGTATTTGCTGTCCACACAAACACCTCTGCTCGTAGATTCGTTGATTGAAAGTCCAGGTAACACTTACTCACTACTTTATTTACTAATTAACAATTAAAAACAATAGATTAATTACTGTCTTAGCTATAATCACACTTGAACACTTATAAGTCTCTTATTTCTTCTGTACTCGTTCACGTTCAACTTAAGATTAAACCTCGGCCCAACGTGCAACTTATTTATACATCCATTCACCCGGTCTAGAGCACTCCAGAATATTCCGCCCGTTATCGTACAATTCCAGTCTCATCTAACCAGTCTACACAGTCCAGTGGCGTAACAGTATATTAGAATAATTGTTATTATCAGATATAGTCAATATTAAAATCTCCGCCAAAAATAACCAGATCAAATTCAGGTATAAAGTTAATTAAAATATTTTCCAGATGTTCCAAACACCTTTTACAATTACTATCAGGTGGTCGGTAGAGTGTACCCAAACATATTTTCTTACTTGTGATTTTTAAAGTATTCCATAAAGATTCAAGTATGTTTTCATCATTGATCAAAGGAGGAGTATCTAAGAGGTTTATTTTAAAGTCAATTTTAACAAAAAAAGCTACACCACCTCCTCTTCCATTGTGGTCGTTTCGAATTATTTTATAATTAGGAATATGTATACCAAAGCCAGAGAACGTAGGATTCAACCACGTTTCAGACAATCCCAGAACATCAAAATACTCCTCAACAACCATTTCAGAAAAGATGTCAAACCCTGTATGAATAGATCTGTTAAAATGTGAAAAGTTAATATATTTACTCTTTATCATAATGATATTAAATTAACTACTTGTTTTTTTGTTTATTTCTTTTTTCCCTATCATTTATCATTTAGCTCCAATAAAATGTATCATAATATATATAATAATAAAAAAAAAATATGTGTATATATATACATATATATATATATATATATATATATATATATATATATATATATATATATATTTTTTTTTTTTTTTTTTTTTTTTCTTGACCGTTAATATCAATTAATATTGATAGTTTCTTTTTTTGTGGGGATTTCGGTCAGGTATAACTAATTTAATTTTTTTTTTTAACGTTTCGGTTTATTACACCATCATCAGAGAAACTATTAATTATTAGGAATTTGTTTTAAAATTTTATTACATGTTGTTTGGTTGTCTGTTTTAACGCAACTTTGCGCAAAGTTCTAGTATATGTCAACTATTGTTGACATGTACTAGAGTAGTGGAGTACATCCACTATGGGGTTGAATCCCCCTATTCATTATTCGATTAATTTGGTCATTATGCAGCAATTAAAATGTATTAAACATAAAGTAGATGTCAACATTGCATAGTGAAAAGTTTTTAATGTGTAACGTGATGTTAGTTTTAACTTATAACCTCAACTTACTGGCATAAGTCTTGAGAAAGAAAATAAAATATTTTCGAAAGCTTGGCATAGTAGAAAAGAGTATTCTTTATTAACCCAACAAAATTTGGATTGCATCCTCATTAATAAAAAATAAGCTGTTTGTTTATATATATATATATATATATATATAAACAAATATTTTTAATTTTTAAGCGGGGATTGCAGTCATGTGACAGGTAATAAAAGAAAAACTCTTTTTTCTGTTCAAGCTTTCGAAACTTTTATTGTTTCTTCATCAGGAACTCTACAATAAATTATGATTAATTAAACTAAGTTATGGAAAAAAGTAAGTACTTTTCACTTTTTTCCATAACTTAGTTTAATTAATCATAATTTATTGTAGAGTTCCTGATGAAGAAACAATAAAAGTTTCGAAAGCTTGAACAGAAAAAAGAGTTTTTCTTTTATTACCTGTCACATGACTGCAATCCCCGCTTAAAAATTAAAAATATTTGTTTTTAACATAGACAGTCGTCTAATTTCCCTATATATATATATATATATATATATATATATATATATATATATATATATATATATATATATATATATATATATATATATATATATATATATATATATATATATATATATATATATATATATATATATATATATATATATATATACATATATATATATATATATATATATATATATATATATATATATATATATATATATATATATACATATATATATATATATATATACATATATATATATATATATATATATATATATATATATATATATATATATATATATATATATATATATATATATATATATATATATATATTAAATACGTACAGAATTTTGTATACCAATGGGACAGTTAAACTATAATTGTGATTAAATTTATTAATATAATATGCACGATAAGTAAATAGAATTATTCATTTGTGAAACTAAAATAAAAACTAAAAAGTATAAAAAGTAAAGAAAGAAATTTATGTATACTGATAGCAATAAAAATATACTTAATAATAAAAAACAATCAACTGTGTGGAAATATGAAGTATGAATCTACCATGTCGATAAACTTTCACAAATCGATTTCTGAAGCGACGCAACGCCTCTTACCATTACGTTCATCCCACACATATATTCTCCAGATGGCCAAGTTTTGTTTTTCCCATACCTAATTTAGTTAAGTCCTCAAAAATGGTTATCCCCGAATTTTTTTAAAGAAAATATCTCATGTTATTCAAAAGATATAGTCTGAAAATGGAAAATAACAATTTTCTTTTATAACAAATGGATTTTTTTTTTAGTTATAAATAATATTTTTCCGATTGCATATTTATTTATTTATTTATTTAAACTACCACCACCCAACAGGTCCAAGGACTCAATTACAGAGGGTGCAACATTTTTATTTTATTTTTATTTTTTTATATTAAACTTACAACATAATTGTCGTTTCATTAAATTTTCTAACAGTATTAAAATCAAAATTAATCATTTATTGAGCAGGAAGTGCTATAACTCAAATTCTAAATAACTGAACATGAATCATTCGAAGCATCATGCACTTGTTTTGCTGAGAGGTCTATGAAACATATTTTGAGGAAAAGCTCGTGTCCCTAATTTTGCAAATAAAATGACTTCCAGCGCCCAGCACTTACATTAATAGTCACCTAATTTCCACTTTTTAATATTTTAGGTTCGAACATTTAATGATATAGTTAAAATCAAAGTGAAAGTTGACAAAAATGAAGACGTTCCATCAACCAGTGGAGAAGACATAATTCCTGCTAAGCAGTTATTGCCATTGGTTCCGCCAAAGCAGCAGCAATTTCCACAAATCGAACCCATTGGTACAACTCGTAAGTTACATTTGAAAAGGAAACTTCAGGAGCTGTATTATACGGATAAGTTAAAGTCTTATAAAATTAGATGTCTGCAACAAAAAAGTTTGGCGTCAAAAGAAAAAATTGTGTCGTTATCCAATATGGTTTGTGAATTAAAAAGCTTTATAGAGAATACACTGAAAGAATCCGATCCCTTTTCTGTGACACTTCCATTTCTTTTCACCCAAAGTGTACAGTTATGTGGGACAAATATTTTACAGTATATTGTGACATCCTACGACCCTGTCCAAATGGTAATCATCAACTTGGTTTTATCACAAAGGCCTTAAAATTTTTATAACGAAATCCAAAATCAGAAAAAATTATTTGGTGTGCTCTAAGGTTGAGTAATGGGGAAACTTTCTGGGAAAGAAAGTTTTTTGTTTTGTTTTTGACATATTTTGTCTTAATACCTTTTAATTTTTAAAAGTAGTTATTTTTAGTAAGCATTAAAAAAATATTAAAGACTGTAAATAAACTTCATATGTATATTTCTGTCAAAATTAATTTATTTAATTAACTATATATACTTTAATTATATATATATATATATATATATATATATATATATATATATATATATATATATATATATATATATATATATATATATATATATATATATATATATATATATTTTTTACCTGGACCTGGATTTTGATATTTATGAAATTTTGTCACGTAAAATATCCATAAAAGTTTCAACCGATTATACAGGGTGGTTCAAAAGTTATAATCAAATAAGAATGATTTTGTCAATATCAATAAAACGTCCTCTATCTCAGTAACAAAGTATGATGGGCTGATTAATGATGGATAATTTGGATCACCAAGTGCCTTCTATCTAAAGTTAACCCTTTAATAACGTTCTATGGCTTTTTAAAAACCACTTTTGTTAAAGCCAAACTACAATAGAACTTTATACAAAAATGACTTTTATAGCACTGTTGGATGCTATGAAAGCAGATAAAAGATTTAAACAACCACAATCTATACTAATCTGCACATGATAAGTGTTTCTTTTTTATAAACCTGACTTACAGCTACTATGATTTCTTGTATTTGCGAGGTGAAATTCTGTTTCTGTTTTTTTGTGATTTTAGAAAAAAACATCTTTCAAAGTAGGAAAATCACTGTGTTAAGTAGAATTACCACACAAAGGGCATACTTTGTGTAAGAATGAGTTACAAAACTTTTTTTTTTTTGTAATTATGTATTAGAGTTGAAATAATTTTTTGTGGTATACGGTGTCAAAGTATGTTGATATTTTTCATAACATAATTTTTTTTTTCTAAATTATGCAGCGCTTTCGTGGTGCATCGCTTTCTTTATGATCATATGAACTTATATATTTATACCATTTTCGATTTAATGCACTAATGCAACATTTATTGCACTGAATGCATCTTTATCTCTTATTGATAAAATGAGAGGAACAAGAAGTGTGATACATTCTGTGGGAACTAATATGGTAAATCAAAAATGGTATTAGACTATTTTTAAATGTTTTTTTTTTTTTATTTGTAACCCTGTACACCAAAATTATAAATTACCCACCCCTTATCATCGTTATTATTGCCTATAGAAAAAAAGTTTTAAATAAAATTTGTGTGGTTATGACTGAATTTTAAAATTCTATCAAAAGTACAGTAGCGTGTACATTTCAGGTGATACAAAAAAAATATATGTTTTTTAAATGGGATACCCTGTTTATTATTAAATTTTTGGAATGGTCCTTTGTTCCTGATTTCAAAAATATACCATATGTTACCCCTGCCATATATTGTTTTTTAGTTATTAAACGTCAAATATCTTAGTTAAACGAGTCACTGTAAATATGGAAAAGTTAACATTATTAAAGTAACATGACAACTATTATGTTTGATAAGTGACATTTCTTTAATGAAATAATCAAAATGGTTTACAGTGAGGAAGAAAAAACCAAATATTTATACAAAATAGATAACAAAGATTTATTTAGGAAATTTAAATATAAATAAATGAAAACTCATAAAAGATGTTCGATGTGTCCACCATTATTGTCAATGCATAATTGATAATGTCTTCTTATATTTATAATTGCACCGGAAATGGCTTCATTATTTACATTCAGATTGTTTATATCAAGTCGAATCCTGTCTTTAATGACTTGAATACTATATTATTATTATTATTGACCATGTTTTAGAAATCCCCAAAAAAATTAATCCATTAGGTGGCCATTTAATAGGTCCATTATTCCCTATCCATATTGGGAATACATTATTCAAGTGATCTCGAACAGGTAGAACACTATGCGGAGTTGCCCCATCCTGCATTCAAATCATATCATCATGTTCGGCTTCTGGAAAATTCTGCAAAAGAATATTTTCTGCTTCTGGGATAATTATTTCCAGATAGGTAACTCCAGTTAAAGTATAATCATAAAATATAGGCTCAACAATTTTGTTTCTGAAAATTCCATACCAAACGCGAACAGTTTTTCTTCCTGATTTTTTTATTTGTTTTACCAACCTTTTTCTGTTGTGCTTGTTTTCCCATGACCTTCGATTTTTCCTATTAAAAACTCCTGCCGTAGAAAAGGATGATTCATCAGTCCATAATATTTTAGTAAAAAATCGGTATCTTCATCTAACTTTTGAATCATCAGGCGGCAAAAGTCCAGCCTTTTCCTTTTATGAGCCTCTGTTAAAACTTCTACGGGTAAAATTATATATGGTCTGTAGCTGTTATTTTTTTAACATACTTTGGATTTTTGAATAACTTTTACCTAATTGATCGACTGCATTATCAGAATTTTCTAAAAAATAATACAATGTTTCAAAAAAGTCCATTCGCGAATAAATATGGATGGGCTTACCTTCGAAATGAAGCAGTATATCTAGCTGTTCTTCCTGGTTTGCTTGAACTACACCCTTTTTCTACTAAAACTGGAGGTATTATTCACCTTTCGGTAAATATTTTTGAACGTATTTTCTGATGGTGTTGGACGATTTGGATACAACACCCTATATGCTCTTTTTGCTGCACATTTATTTTTGTTATTTTGTATATAACAAGTAAATATTTGGACTTTTTCTTCCTCGCTGTAAACCATTTTTATTATTTCATTAAAGAAATGACACTTATCAAACATAATAGTTGTCATTTTCATAGCCCACTTTAATAATGTTAACTTTTCCATTTCCGAAGCCAAAAAAAAAAACTTCCATATTTACAGTACTAGTTTAACTAAGATCTTCGACGTTTAATAACTCAAAAACGGTATATGGTAGGGGTAACATGGTATATTTTTGAAATCAGGAGGATTATTCCAAAAATTTAATAATATACAGGGTATCCCATTAAAAAAAAATATGTTTTTGTATCCCCTGAAATCTGCACACTACCGTACTTTTGAGAGCATTTTAACAAAATTCAGTCATAACCACATAACTTTTATTTAAAACTTTTTTTTCTATAGGCAATAATAACCATGATAAGGGGTGGGTAATTTATAATGAATAACCCTATACCTACTTATAGAAAATATTTGTATTATGTCTATAGGAATTATTTACTGAAAATATTATATAATATTTAGGAATGATTTATGGTTTAGAAAAATGCTTATTTCGTTTTGTTTTCAATGGCGTAACATTTTTTTTGCTGAAAAGGGGTTAATAATTTACTATTTCCACGATTGCACCTATGAAACTATTAAGTAGCATTTTTAGCTCTTCTATGACGTACATAAGAAAATGAATGTCAGTTTGATTAAATTAGCGCGTTTACCTCAGGAGGAACTGTATGATTAGTTAGAAGAAATACAATTTTAAGATTAGTGCATTAAAATCTATTCTGTGTAGTAATAAAAACCAAAAGCATTTTTTTTTTGTTATCATATTTGTCTTTGATATGAAGACCTATGAACCTAATTCGAATGTATACATGGACATAGGTCGATATAGCAACCAACCTTTTCAAAGAGAATGACGTCGGTATATTATTGTAAAAGCATTTTTCTTAAAAAATTAATTATAAAGAATTTATTCTTGCTAAAAAAAAAAAATTAATTTTATACTTATTGGGTATTTTTCGCTATAAGTATTAGCAACATTGTGGACAGTCATCTACAATATTGAAAAGACACTTAAAAGTTCCGTCTTCAAAGTACATAATTACTGTATCGGTAAATTATGATAAAAATACTGTACCGGAAGGTGGACCTTACCACCCAGCTAGCGTCTTAGCTATTGGTCAATGTCACGTGCTATTAGCCTCAAGTTTTATTCAGGGTCGGATTCCAGTTTATGGTGATTTATTGTGAATTCGCCAATATCGTGAGAGAATTATTATTTATTATGTGTTGTGTATACATACTATTTTGTGAATTAATCAAAAGTGCGAACATGGATTATAAAAGAGAAAAAAAAGGCCTAGACTGAGAATAAGTGTTCCTAAAAAAAATGGGTTTTGCAATTACAAAGAATAAATATCGTAAATTATGAAAACATTTACGTAGTTTTCCACGAAATACCAAAACACTATATACTGCACTCGACGCGCGTTTCGCCAACCAAGTTGGCATCATCTGGAGATGATTAAAACACCTTATATGTACCGTATTTATACCTAAATTATTGTCACAGTTCGGTGAACCGTGACCCACTAACCAATAAAGCTGGCTACCTGAAATTGGCCCTTTGTCACTATTCATACTATTTTTACACTTTGTGATTTTCAAGCTTTCAAATGCATCCAGCTGTCTAGTATTTGGTACATTCCTAATTAATCTTAAATTGCTAATATCTATTTTATGGTTTTTCTCAAACGCATGTTGGGCAACACTACACTTATCTGTTCTACCATATTTGAGATGGGCCATATGCTCTTTGAATCTAGTTTGAATTGATTGTCTAGTTTGTCCAACGTACTTTTGATTACAGTCCTTACAGCTAATTTTGTAAATACCCAACTTTTCGTTTGTTTGAATTTTGTCTTATGGATTACCTAAAAGTTGTTGTAATTTATTTCCCGATGAATGAACCACTGTCATACCTATATCTTTAAAAATCTTACCAATACCATGGGTGATTCGAGGATCAAATGGAATTGATACAAATTTCGGATTTTCTCTTTCTTTTGAAAGGTTGAGGAATTTCGAAGTGACTTTAAGTCCTTATTGAGGGGGAAGCTTAATAGACAATGGACTAGAAAATTAAAACTCGCCATTTTGTGTTGAGCACAATGGTGAGAGTCCTTAGGGATATATCTTAGAGTACTGGTATCTTTTCTGTATATGTCAAATTCTAACTTATTTTCACTATTTAAATTAAAACTCGCCATTTTGTGTTCATCTCCAGATGATGCCAACTTGGTTGGTGAAACGTGCGTCGAGTGCAGTATGTAATGTTTTGGTATTTTGTGGAAAACTACGTCAGTGTTATCTTCACATCAAAGGTTCCAACCCATTCCAGGAGTAAATTATGACAACAATTTTCTACCTGGATTCGAGTGTCATTTTACAGATAATAATTTAGAACAGCAGTCGAGTTAATTCGATTTAATGTTCGTCATTAGGACTTGTACTACTTGACAAACATTACAAGGCATAGATATGCGCGTGGCGCCAAAATTGATTGCACCATAATTCACAAAACACTGAACTACAAAATACAGCAAGTTACTTTTTGCAATAGTGTACCGATGTAAACACTAATACAAATGTTATGAGAATGACGGTCCCCATTCTAAACAACTCTGGATTTTGCGCGCTCCTCGTCTGTGGATCGAACCTGGGACACCAGGGTGAAGCAAGTATCCTTACCACTGGACCATGAAGCCACATTTATCAGAGTTATCTTGGGAGATTCTTTTTAAAACATTAACTTACAATCAAATAAACAATTATCTGGAAAAAACATTTAAAAAAATATGAACGGTTAATAAATTACAGCCTTTCAAACAACTAAATAAAGCTATATTTAAATTATTTTGAAATATACAGGGAGAGCCAACACGATTATACAGGGTCAACTAACATTTTTTTAAATATATAATAATTATAAAATTTAATGGTTCTTTTAATAGTACTTTCTTTATTTATGAGGCAAATATTACAGCTATGTATTTTTGAAATCAAATCAAATTATCGAAAAATGCACAGTGTAAAATTTAAAGAAAACATATATTCTTGATCAACCTATATCTTTTTGTTTAAATTATAATTCTCGAAAAAATTCCCTAAAAATCACTGGAATATATTTCTAGAATTAACGACAAAAATGAGAACATTTTATGTGACACCCTGTACATACAAAATAAAATATAATAATTTATGTTTTTTACGATGACGTTTTTTTTTTTTTATTGAATATTGCTGCATTAAGTATTCCTAGTGCGAATCGCATCAATTAATTCACTTGGCATAAGAATATTGTACTGTTAATGTTCTTACTAGTAGAATACTCGGTAGTAAATGGGGCCATAAATCACACTCAATACACGTAGAGTTGACCGCACGACTATACTGTAGAGGGCGCCTGCTCCTTGTATACCAAAATCGGAAAAAGAGCCAGGCAATTAAAAATATTTAGAGTTGAAATAATTTTAAAAAATTTTTTTTGGTGGTGTATTTAATTATATTCTATCGCTGTGTTTTTAGTTTTTTTAATTTTCATATTTTGAAATTTTGAAAAATGGTAGAAAAAATCTAAATATTTTTTTTTTCAAAAAGTCCCCACACAGTGACAGATTGAACTTTTATCTATGTCCTCCAAATTCCATAATCATATCTTCTTTAATAACGTCACAGTTATCCGGCTACAAATTCATGTTTTTCACGGTCGCAGACTGAATTCTTAATTCATAGTAAGATAGAAAACAAATGAATGTCGGTAATAAAAATAAATCCAATTTAATTGCGTAGTGTCAGAAGATCCCGGTTGTTGAAATAAATGCGCCGAAATTTTTTTCGTGCATATTACTTAATATGAAAATTCCTATTGTCCAGTAAAAAAATTATAATTATAGTTTGAGCCAAAAGTATGTTATACTTGTTGAATATGACTGGGCAAGTATAATTATGTATTTTTTTAACCTTTTCATCAGTTCGTTTCCATAAAAACTCATTTTGAAAATTTCAATTTAAAATTGTACTACAACTGGTTAAAATATATGACGTCTTGTGCTAATTTGACCTTAAGGTTAACTACCTTTGAAAATGTAATACTACAAAGTGTAACTGACTAAATGGTTGAAGTCCGGTAGATAAGTTATGTAGAATTTATCCACGTTGTCGACCTAATATTACTTTAAAGGAGCATAATAAAGGCGACCAAATAGGTTCCTATGTAGGTACAAATTATGTAGGATTTCCAACAATATCTACCCAGTTAGAATATTCTACCATTATGACGATTTTGTCACCAAAAAGGTAAATATTACCTAATTATACTACCTATGTCGACTTTAATAGAAATTTACCTCTAACATAATCTGTTGTAGATTTTTTTAGTTGTTTTTCCCTTGCTGCTTTAGTTAAAAGTACTTTTAAGCAAAATAGTGTACGAGGTAGATTTATTGGTGTTATTTACGTAAATTTAAATAGAGTAAAACCAATAAGTAAATTTCTATGGGAAGTGTATTTTTCCAGTCAATTTTACGTCATAACTACCTCAATAAGTAAATTTGTCTTTTACCAAGTCAAGTTATAGCTAATTTTATGGAAAATGTTTGCTGGAAAAGCAAATGATTGGAATTATGATCCATAATTTTGCTAGAATATTCAACCTAAATAAAAATACTCAATTTTAAATTTATAAGTAAAAATAACTTTTATTATTCATAATATACACAAAATAATTTATCTAAACATACAACTACATAAAGAAACTTAATAATAAGTTATAGTGCTTACATAATGATTGACATTGTGAATAAAATCAGGAACTTAATCTTTAAACGGCTCCAAATACTTATGGATAATTAAAAATAGCAAGGTAAAGTGATGGAAAATTTGTCAAGCACAAATATAAATGATTGTTCAGTTATTCATGTTCTATCTTAGACTTCTCCAGTGCTACAGACAGAAGATAATCAAACTAAATTTGGTACGCTTATTTGTAGGGAGCGGAACTAATTTTACTTGTTAACCAAAATATTTGTTAGCCCTCCAACTTTAAAACTTTGACTCGCCTCCACATCTATATGATAACGATCTGTTTTTTTACCGTTATGTTTGGTTACTTGCAAGCCCAAGTAGACATTTAAAGAATAAATACGATGTAACCTTGATAATCCCAGTACACTGCAAGCTGAACTGATTTATGACATATCTTTAGTTCCAACAATACCACAACCAGTAAAAGTCACTTCAAACATTGCTGAATGTGAATACTTATTTTACTAATGCTTTACTATTGTTATATGGAAAATAATCTGCATGTTGTATATTTTTTAAAAAAATTATTTGAAAGAAAAACAACAAATCTTTCAATTTGTAGATTCCGAACATGTTATCGACCATTTTTCTGTGCCAAACCTGTCTAGTTTTTAGTTTTCTCGAAGCAATCAGAATATTGACTTAATTAATTATATTCACGCAGTAAGACAAATGAGATAGATGACAGAGACGAAAGACCATAAGAATAATGTTCTGAATTGGCATATTTTCCCATTTTTTTTTTGCTTATCCAATAGTATTTAAAAATATAAAATAGCAAAGTTTCAACCAATGACCTCAGAATTAACTAGACAAATAATTCCCTATTCATTATGAAGGAATTGTTTGGTTCTGCTGCAACTTGACACATCCTATTAAAAAAAAGGAAGAAGTTAGTTTTTGTTTTTTTATTATACTTAATACCGTGGCGTACTGAAGTAGACAAAAATTCAAATTTATACATACTGATTTCTCTCCTAATTTGGTTTTAAAATAATATTAATGACATTGTTTTTTTCGAGAAATAAATAAAATGGTGTTCCGTTTACTGCATAATACCAACGAAAAATAAACAGATAATAGTTACAAGTTATTTTCTCGGTAACAATATGGGTGAATATTTTAAATAATACTAATTAATAAAGTTTATTACATTATAATTTCAAATAGCAATTCAGAAGTCATGGATACATACTGATTTTTCTCCTAATTTAGCTTCAAAATAATATCAATGACATTGTTTTTTCGAGAAATAAATGTTACTTCATAACTACACAGAAAAAAAAAGAAGTAATAATTACAATAATCAGTATTTTGTCAGTAAGAATATGCATGAATATCTTATATAATGCTAATTAATAAAGTTTATTACAACTTCAAACAAGACACATTTTTCTTTATAGTAGTATTATCTGCAAAATTTTACAAGAAGTTAACATAAATATTATTTAAATAATTATATAAATTTAAATATTTAAATAAAAAACAAAAATAATATTGAAATAGCTTTTTATTAATAAAAAAATTAAATTAAATTTTAAGGTTTACTGTCTAGCGAATACAAATACCTATAGTTTGTTGAATTGATCGTCATTTCTTACTTTTACAACCTATAAATGGTAGTTGGGTACATATGAACTCTAAAATAAATCACATTAAAATGATACCATTTAATAGGCAAAGAACAAAATGGTCTAGCAGTCCAAATATATGTGGGTCTTTCTCCACTAATGGGAAACTGGCGGTCCCAAGCGTACTTTACACACAACATTATATTGATACGTTATAACTATTTTAAATTGTAATACATTTTTTTCGGATTATAACTTACTATTGAAATGATAGATTCATCTATAATTACAACTTGGAACAAACGTCTATGAAGGTTTATGCAAAATTACAAAGCTGAAAAACTTCTATTTGAAATATTTATTTCGAACAAATAATCCCAAAAAGTTGTCCTTTAACTGTGTAAACAGTCCCTTGGTGAAGTTTAAAAAATCAAAAAAAATCATTCTACAGCTTAAGGTAAACAAATCTTGCGATGAATGGAGCATGATCAGCATGAAATTTGTTTGTAGACAAAAAAAAGATGAAGTGCCTAATTTTAACATTATTACAAAAGTCCCCTGGTGAGTTTTTTTTACATAATTATTTATTGATACTCCATTGTCATAATTGACTTTTTTATTATTTACAATTTAAAATAGTTATTACGTATCAATATATTGTTATGTGCGTAAAATATGCCTGGGACCGTCAGTTTCCCATTAGTGGAGAAAGATCCATGTATGTATATGATAAGGTACTGTATTTATTTGTTATTTAGAATTTTTAATTTAACAGCTTCCTTATGTTTAAAATCTATTTTACAGTCATTTGCATTTTTTAAATAATTTGCATTGCAACATATAAAAGTTGTCTCAAAATAGACAAACTTGGTAATTCAGGCACTGCTATGTCCTTAAGATAAACTCGGCCACTGGTTGTAGCAAAGAAATCGTATGATGTAAAGTGATCTGAGCACACAATACTATCTTTAGGAATATTTTCCCTTTCCTAAATATCTGAAAATATGAGAAAGCCATATGCTTCGGCGTTCAGTATTCAAAAGAATCCTAAAAACAAATATGTTATACATTGAATAAAATATTTGTTCCCTTTGCAATTCAAGTTGCTTTTTATTTAACCAATTTACACAATTTTAGAATTAAAAAAAAATGCTTTCTATCTTTTAAATATTATTGCCCTGAATATCTTTAACTTAAGATTTTGCTTTTATCTACGATTTTTATGTTACACCTATGGTAATCTCACCCACCTGTGGAAAGATCAATTAACTCCACTTTTATAGTGGGATCTACATATAACACAGTATTTTTCCATTGTTTATTTACAAAAACATAAAATCCACCATTAAAATAACTATTTATCACAGTAAACATAACATTTAACTGAAAAAACACACAAATAAATAATGGCGGCTGACAGTCATAAACCGAATACACCAAACAGGGACTGCACGTGAGTTATGATACAACAAAACCCTTACATCAGCTAAACGTGATACCCAGATGAATCTATAAATAAGAGTGCCTCGAGCACTCTTAGAGTTTTTTCGTCCTAGACATTGACTAGCATAGTTCATGTGTAAATTGTTCATAAATGTAAACTGTTAAAAAACGATCCAAATAAATAAATTTTCTTAAGAATCACTTTTGTTTTTAAAAAACCAATCGCTTGTCTACGATTCTTAAGTGGCGCAGTCGGGGTCGGATTTCTTCAGTTACAGCAGAAAAACCGAAAAACACAGTAACGTACGTTTCAACGTTTAAGAAGAGGAACCTGAAAAACCATCATTTCCAAACTATTTGAATTGTAGTAGGGTAGTTGAGAAGACATTTTACAACACAACAAGGTTAGTTAACTTTGGGTCGAAAATACTCCACTGGGGCATCGCGCCTACAACACGCAGGAGTCCATCGAGGTCCGCCGGTTGAAAAACCGTCCTGCAACGTTTAGAACGATTAATTTAGGATAGAAGAACCACTGGCATATCTATCACGTAGGGTAAAAACTTTTAGAATAAGAAGGCAGCATCGCGCTGACATCAGGTTGGAATCGAGATTCTCGTACCGTCAATACGGTACCCCCCAACGATTAATTTAGGATAGAAGAACCACTGGCATATCTATCACGTAGGGTAAGAAACTGAGAATAGAGGACATAAATATTCCACATAAGAGGGGCGTCATCTCTATTCTCGAAAATTTCAAGAAAAATCGACGCAAGAAGCGATTATTTCATTTTTAATAATTTTATATTTTTTTCAGACTTTAATTTTTAATTTGACATCAAGATTCCACATCAGTAAGAAAATCAAGAAAAGGATAAACCAAGGGTCTAAGAGAAAGTATAGTAGACTACGGTGAACACAGAGCTGTTCAGGTTGCTATACTCGTTAAATCTTTCCCTAAGAACACCAGCTGAGGCTTTGCACCTAACTTTTGAGTAGTCGAAAAGACTCACTAGTTAGAAGCCCTACAAGCAAAGAAGACAAAGTACTTCACTTTCAAAGACTGAGTGCGAACCTAAGTCGCTCATAGAAAGCGTTGGCTCAAGCTAGAAAACATCTCTAAAAGAAACCATCGAGACCATTATTCATAGTTCGTGTGTAAATTGTTCATAAACGTAAACTATTAAAAAACTAAATAAATAAATTTTCTTAAGAATCTTTTACTTTTGTTTTTAAAAAATCAATCGCTCGTCGACGATTCTTAAGTCTTGCATCACATGTTTCTTGCTAATAGCAGGCTGAATATGAATAATATTTACATTTGATACCAAACAAACCCAGACAATGCTTTGTCTATCCGTTTGGAAGTCATTGGTTTTAACACAAGTGCAGTTCGTTTATTTTAATGTGTATGTAAATAACTGCCAAAAAAAAATTGAGTCTGGTACTGGCAACTGGTCAGGTTGGTACATTAACAAGCGCCACCTTCTGGCACCCTTTCGAATATTAAATTTTGCCCTTGCCCAGATTATCAAGGTTCCATTGTCTTTTGTTTGTGTGCTTTGAACTACTCAAGAAAGGAAACAGGTGAATTTCACAGTTTGTAATGTCCTCGATTCATCTTTTAGTCTATCTAAACTATCGTGTCGATTTTATTCTTAAGGTCTCCGGTTTTTGCAATTACATCATCTATAAAAGGCCTCTCAGATGGATTGACATTCAGCATAAAAAGCACTAACTCATGGACATCCTGAAAAGATAAAATAATTACACCGCTGAGGGCTGCTTATCTAACATTTTAAATAGGCTGGGTATTAATGCGAACCGAACATCAAATGTTTCTGAACAGGGTGTAACATAATGAAATGTCACAAATGAAGGAGTTTATTTCTTGGAATACACCCCTTCATTTAAACCATTCCATTATATACCCTGTATATGTCATAAAGGATAGTTCTGTCTAGCACACACAATGGACATATGTTCGTAAATGAAGTATAAATACTAAAAAATGTGATACTCACTTCACTAAATGGACTATCTTGTGGGAAATGGACAGTTCCAGATATCACAGCCAAATTCACCGAATCCCCCCTCTCATACACAATATCAAATGGTGATTTAAAGTACAACATGGCATACAGAACACAACCCAAGCTCTGAAAATGTATTATATATGTTTAGCATGAGTGCTGATCGAGAACAGATAATTAATGTACTAGATTGACATATTACATCTAATTTACAAGAGTTTGTGATGTTAACATGGCTGCATGCAGATTATGATAAAATTATGCAAACAAAACATTCCTTTCTTCATTATCCCTGTATTTAGAATGTGAAAATTTAATTTGTATATCAAATTTTGTGGATATTTTCTGGGTTTTCCATTTTTACCACACAAAAATCATATGCATAAAATATATGACATTATTATTCTGACAAGCTTTTTTTTGTTAATCTAATTTGTTCTTACAAATAGAAACTATTTAATTCTCTACTAAATATGGCACAACAAAATCAACCTGTGTAAAATTTTTCTCCAGTTTTCAATGCTGTAGAGAGATTTTGTCTATATTTATTAATGATGGAATTCGTTCACTATTAATTTTTACAAAGAAATTTTTAGATTTATTAAAATTATTATTTGATTCAATAATTTGTTGACTTTTGGAAGCATTTAGCTGAAGACTATTATGATTAGTACTATTCAATAACATGCAAATCAGGAATAAAAATAGAAATAGATAAAGGGCCCAATACGGATCTCTGTGGTACACCCGAATTAACAGTTCCAAATCTTGATACAAGAATAACGTAATTTAGCAATTAGAAAGCTGAAATCGATTCAAATGCCTTATTAGTCATGTCAAGGAGTGTTACGGAATTTTGTAACTATCAATAGCAGTTAAAGATCATGTCACCAAACATAGGGCAGTTACAATACTAAATCTTTTCAAGAAATATGATGGAATTTTTGATAATTCCATATGATTAGATACTCGAAAATACAGAGCTACCTCAACAAATTTTAAGAGATACAATAAGTTAATAGGTCATAAATCTGACAAATTTTCAATAATAATATCGGACTTTTTCAGAATTGGTTTAACAAATGCAGTTTTCCACATATCAGAAACTTTCAATTTCAAATTAGTAATTACTAATGCGAGAGGTTCAACAGCCCATGATACAGTTAGTTGAAACATTCTAGTTTTTATTTTGATATTAATGATTTTATATTATCAGGTTGGAATGAAATTATTTTCAGAAGATAAAAAAGCATTATATCTACCCAAATATCAGTACGTTGATCTATTACACAATAACTCTCCACATGAAACAATTCTGGTGCTCTATACGTCATAGATGATCGTTCTGCAGCAATGTCCTGTAATTTCTGCGCATCTTGTGCCCCACAAATCTGGACTTTTGCTGGGGCACATGAACCTAAAAAAATATAATTTCTAAATATTTTTTTTTTACAAAAAGTCAAAACAAAAACTCACCCAAGTCCATCAAAACTGGTTCCATGTTTTCAGTCAAACAAACATTTGCAGTTTTTAAATCACGGTGTGCTATCGGGTCTGGTGTGAAATCGTGTAAAAACTTTAAGGCCTGACATATTTCATTAAATATTCTAAGCACTTCTTTTATTTCTATATAGTTTTTGTTAAAGGAACGTAGCGTGAGGCAGTCATGTAACGTTCCTCTTTTAAAATATGGTAATACTAAGAAAGCTTCGGATGTAGCCTGAACGACTATATCGGCTGAACCTAAATAAAAACAAGTGTATACTGGATATAGTAAAAACCCGAAACCCAACCAAACATTTTTCTTTACCTTTAAATGTGGAATCTACAAGCTCAATTATATTTGGGTGCCTCAATTTTTTGTAGTAATTTATTTCTTGCATAGCTATTTTTTGATCGTCTATACTATGACAAGTTATTCTCTTTAAGGCATATTTCTTCTTAGTCGTTGTGTTTTCCACCAAATCTACGCAGGAAAACCCACTGAAATTAAAAAGAAAATTGATTTGTTTTCAACAGCTGGTTTTGTACTACATGTTTTTTGTCTAGCTTACCCCTCTCCTAATCTCTCTTTAACCATGTACTTGTGACCGTTTATATTTATAGATTCTCTGCTGCAGATGCAACCCATTTTTACTATCATACTAAGGCCTAAGGCATTCATTCTTTTACTTTCTCTGCTTTCATTACTTATGTTACTTTTGACATAACCTAAATGTACTAGTTAATTACCATCTGTCTAAATAATAGCATAACCACAAGTATGTGAGAATAACCATGGTTATTCTGTGGTAAAATGACGTAAAACAAATAATGAGGGCTATCGTTTTTAGGCTCACTGGCGAGTAAGGTCCTGTCAAAAGTTATTGTAAGGCGCGGAACAAGTTTAATGGGTTTTATTGTAATTATTTCGTACACCAGTAAATAAAAAAACTTGATAATTATGCCTCAGTGTTGTGCAGTTCCAATTTCTTTGGAAACAAAAGGTATGCTTCCGAGAGACAAAGCGATTCGCAGGGATAATTTTACTCGTTCGAAACATTCGTGTGTTTGTAAGGGACATTTTAATCCCGACGATTATGCGTTACCAAAGGAGCCTACTGTAGAAAATCGTAAGTAACAATCATGCACATTCGTTGTTTTCATTATGCTCATGCTTGATATAATCTAACTTTAATGACGTAAGACCCCTCTGATAGATACAATAATTTCCCTACTGAGCAAGTAAATTACTACTTTCCCCTTCTGTCATCATTATGTTTAATGTTTTTCAGCTCATTTTTATAAAAATTATTAAAAACTAGCGTTAAAAAGCCATAGTAAATATTAAGTTTAGTGACAGGGACCTTACCTTACACTAGCACATCTCGTGGTGAATTGTGAACTCAAGCACGGTAGCCCTCAATGGCGAGTATTGAAATAACGCAGACTTCTGTTATGCGGACTATTTCTAGCAATTTCATTGGCCGTTTTAAGATAGCCGCAGGGCATGTGCAGTTACATGACATGTCAAAGTGTATTAAATCCTTTTGGAATCATTTGTTAACAAGGAATTCGTTAGACAATAGAGAAGATATTCGCCCAGCACGCGGTAGGTCCAGGGTTCGAATCACATACTTTTTATTTTTTTATTTTTAAATAAGAATTTTTTAGTTCGTTAGTAAGATTTTCCTTGCCCTTTATTATAGTTTCTTTATTTTCCTTGCCCTTTATTATAGTTTGTTTATTTTCACGGTGCCGAATTCCCCTTTAAAAATGATATCTGATGAGCACGCCATGCCGTGGCCTTGAAACGGCCAATGAAATTGCTAGAAATAGTCCTCATAACAGAAGTCTGCGTTATATCAATACTCGCCCCTCAATGAGGTCTAACGTTTTCAGATTCACTAGTTGGCGCCACTGGTCGAGTAAGGTCGTGCCAAACGTTATTGTAAGGCGCGGGAGAAGTTTATAGTGCTTTATTATAATTATTTCGTACACCAGTAAATAAAGAACCTTGTAAATTGTGCATCAGTGTTGTGCAGTTCCACTTTGTTCGAAAACAAAAGGCGGACATGTGATTCCGAGAGCATATAAGCATCCTTTACAGTCATACAGAAATGGCGGTATTTCTAGCAATTTGATTGGTCGTTTCAAGGCCACGGCATGGCGTGCTCATCAGATATCATTTTTAAAGGGGAATTCGGCACCGTGAAAATAAACAAACTATAATAAAGGGCAAGGAAAATAAACAAACTATAATAAAGGGCAAGGAAAATCTTGCTAACGAACTAAAAAAATACCTATTAAAAAAAAATGTTTGTGATTCGAACCCTGGACCTACCGCGTGCTAGGCGAGTGTCTTCTCTATCGTTTAACGAGTTCCTTGCTGACAAACAATTCCAAAAGGATTTAATACACTTTGACATGTCATGTAACTGCGCATGCCCTGCGGCTATCTTAAAACGGCCAATGAAATTGCGATTAATACTTCCATTGCCGTACGACTGTAAGGAATGCTTATATGCTTCCGAGAGACAAAACTCGCCTAAAACAGTGGTTGATAGAGATAACTTTACTCCTTCGAAATATTCGTGTGTTTGTAAGAAACATTTTAATCCTGATGATTATGCTTTACCAGAGGAATCTACTACAGAAAATCGTGAGTAATAATCATGTACATTCGTTGTTTTCATCATGCTCATGTTTGATATAACCTAACTTTAAGACATAAGACACTTCTGATAAGTACAATAATGTCCCTACTGAGCAAGTAAATTACTACTTCTGCCATCATTGTGTTAAATGTTTTTCAGCTAATTTTTATAAAAATTACTAAAAACTAGCGTTAAAAAGCCATAGTAAACATTAACGTTCAGTGACCTTGACCTTTCCGTACACTAGCACCTTTCGTGATGAATTCAAGCGCGTTAACCCTCATTGTAAAATTGGGCACTTTTAAAGAACCACAGAATTAAATAATAAATTCTGTGTCAAGAACACGGCAGTAAACGAACAGCATTCTGTTACACTAGTGTAAAATGTTGTAGTATTTTCTGTTCTGTGGTATTGCCGTTTTAAACAAAGCTAGTATCTACACCGTACGTTTGAATGTCGAACACATCTGTTAGCTGTCAACCGGCTCTTTTTGAACATAACCGCAGTTTTCAGTTAACCTTAAAAATGTTCATTTTTAAACAAGTTAATTGTTTACTTATTAATACAAACCGGGATAGTGCCCATTTGTTGTTGCAACTTAGACGAAATTTTACTATTAAACCTGCTACAAGTAGAGCAAATTTAAGTATTCCTTCAAAGTTTGTAAACTCGAACTTTTACCAAACTTGCGCAACATTACAAACCGCCAAAAAGAATCTGGTGTCTGGTGCTGTTAGCACCCACAACACAATTTCATCTATCCAAATTAAAAAACGAATTGTGAGAAAGAAGAAAACTTTTGACGAAGAAGGTATGAAACCAGGCAATTATAATGTAGTGGCCTTTGTGACAGCCGAGGAATATGATTTTAAAAGACTTTTAGAAGGATTAAAACAACAGGATCTATACGAACCTCAAACAATTGAAAATAATAGTGAGGTGATTCACGCCGTAGCAAAATATCACATTGGGACCGAACCCAGGGAGATATTTTTTTTTAAAGAAGGCAGGGTATAATTATTTTAAGATTTCAAGGTTGTGAGGTTTGACTTTTTAGGTAGTGTTGTACTATGGAACATAACTGATTTAGAGAGTAGTAATGTTTTGACGTTTCTTAGACAGTATGAGCAGGATAGTTACTCGGAGTGGCTAGTCCAGTCGGAAAGTGAGATAATGAATTACAAATATCACACAGCCCAAGAGTAAGTAGAAATACGTTTTTAAATTATGCAACATTAAAAGATGTTTGGATTGCACAATTCCAAAAAACAAAAAAAATGTGGATTTTTAGACAGCCTACTCGTCTAGAAAGAGATGGTGATTTTGTCCTGACAGTTGATAAGGAGCCGTTAACTTTAGACAAATATACGCTGTCGAATGCGATGGTGATTTCTGTTAAACTGGGAATATGGGAGGCATCTTTGGAAAAATATATAGATGAAATTGAATTTGTCACGGAAGATCTAAAAAGGTATTTAAATTGTTTATAGTAGCTTTCTTTACAGTACTCATCCCGAATAAGTTTTGTTGTCCGACACATGCGTAATTTGTTTTTAATCGTTTGTGCTGTAGAAATTAACTCGTGTATTCGTACTTAAATAATTCAGAATTGATTCCAAATATACTGGGAATTAGTTCAACCATTACCATGAACAAAGCTATTACTGTATCGCTCCGACAACAAATTTTTATGTATGGGCTGACTAAAATATGAAATTTCATAATAAAACTAAATATTTTCTCTACCACCAAATTTCCATAATAATGATATAAATAATTTCGGGATTGATTATATGCCCAACCTGACTATTTAAATAAGTTTTATTACGAAACATTTTTTGAAAATAAATTTGAATGCGTTCCCGTTCAAACTGATAATATAAAATCATTAAAAAACCTTATACAATGGAATTTGCTAACATTTCAGCTGGAATGCTGCAAAGACTATATCTCGGATTGTTGAGCATTTCACTCGCAATATTATTTACTTATTTGAAATGGGTAGTGCCTGATATGTGGAAAACTGCACTTATTAAACCAATCCCCAAATAGCTCAATACATTATTGAAAATTTATCTTATTTGCGACCTATTAGCTTATTACCTGTACCTCTTGAAATTGCTAAAGCAGCTCTTCGTTTTATTCTCTTCTATGTGTGCATTTTTCTTTGGACCTTTGTATTCTCTATAAATTTTTCCACAATCTGTTTAGATGCTAAAATTTATTAGACATTAAAACATTTAAAACAAAGATTAATGGTCTCGGATATACCGTTTCACTTTAATTTGATATTGCCTGAAGGGGTTTTTTATTTGGTGTTTTCTCATATTCATTGTGACAAAGACAAAACCTTTTTGCAGTCTTACAATTATTATAATTTTATATTCTTATTTATACATAGGTGTCCTATATGGTTATAATTTCAAATATTTCTTTTTAAGAAAAAGAGTTATTTACTTTTAAATTAGTTTTAAAACCCTACCGGACTCACCTCACCTAGCCTATCAATTGCCATGTTGCCCTTTGGCACGTGGATGTTAGGCTGGCTCTGAACTGAACATCCGGATGGGTAATTTATTATTCTAATGTTAAATAAAATTGTTTTTGATTTGATTGTCTTTCTCCTCGGAGTTCTGGGTCGATTCCTGGACAAGGAGCTGAAATTACATGGGCTTTTAACTGTTTTTTGAAAAAACATTATTCTTTCAGAGGGAAGAAAATTAAAATGACCAGGGAAGAAGTTTTAAGAAAGCATGGAGAACTTTTTGCACTGCGTCATTATTTGAATTTAAGCTCTGACGTTTTGGACACACCAGATTTTTATTGGGAGAATGAGCAGTTTGAAAATTTATATAACCAAGTTTGTGCATATTTTTGTATAAGTAAAAGGACTAGGGTAAGTTTTACTTCTTAAAGTAACTCGGTTGCTTATGTAACTACCCATAAATTTTAATTTCTTGAATGTTTAGTGACCTGCTATTCGGAGTGCCCCAAAAGTCGCACGCCATCTTTAAGGTAAATTTTCTAGGGATGTAATAGAGTGCTGGAAATATGTTTAAAAATTCCTTGTCCCTCATGTAAGGAACTATAACAGTGGCGGCTGGTGAAATTTAGTATTGGAGCATGGGGCCCAAGCGATACTTTAAGGCATAACTATCAAGACTAAATGAAGAAGTTTTGCGGAAAAAAAAATTGCGATGGAAATTTGCAAAAAAATAGTTGGGAAAATATTTCATAAAAAAATATTGGTTTTCTATAAAGTTACACCGTTTTGAAATTTTATTTTAGAATCATTTTCCACTGCAAATTTCAAAAAGGTGCAACTTTGTAAAAAATCAATATTTTTTTATGAAATTTGAAATGTCATTACATTTTCCACCTGATTCTGAAAAAAAAAAAGTTTCACAAATATTTTATAAATCGTTTAAAAAATTGCTTTTGAGGCTCACAATTTTTCCAACTTTTTTTTCGCAAATTTCAATCGCAATTTTTTTTCTGCAAAACTTCTTCATTTAGACTTGATAGTTACACATTAAAGTATCGCTTGGGTCCCATGCGTCAATATTAAGATATGACAGCCTAAATTTCACCAGCCGCCACTGAACTATAAGCAATTTAAAAGTAGAAAAAGGTAACAAAATGATGCCCATTTGCACCTAGGCATATCGCCAAGTAATTTACTTGAAGTAAAACAACAGTACTTGAAGTATGCTTCGTAATTTAAGTATATAACTTTATAATAATAATAATAATAATAACTTTATTTTAATCCAAATTAACAATATAGAATACTTGAAGTATATAAACTTACTTACGAAAAAATTCATAAAAAACTAAGTAAAAAATCAGTAACTTTTGATTTAAATACAATTTGTATTTTTGGAATGGATAAATGGTTTAATGGTTTCAGATTCAGATTAGGGTTGTGTAAAAAATATAATTTGACATATTTAGTTATATGCTAAGCTTATGCATGTAAATCACACGGTGAAAATTAGTGAATATAAAAATAAATTTATTATATGTAGGTGTCGCGTTTTAAAAATGTTACTTTGTTTTGTCCCCTGTAATGGACCCGGTATAGCTGAAATCAGTTTTAAATTAGCAAAGTGTACACCAAAAAAATCTTATTCTGAACCTTTAAAATGGAGATCACTATAATTGTTTCAGAGGAAATAGGATGCAACATGTAACATTATCGTAATAGTAATTACGTAATGATAATATTATGTTTTGCTTAATTTCTTTTCTTTCTTATTTTCTACCATTAATTTACAAAAATAAGTAAAACATAATTTATAATAATTATAGTTACGTCGGAAACTGGCTTAATATTCTTGGAACTTTAATGCACAACCCTAACCACTGGTCTAACCATATTATATTATGAATACGTATAATGAAACCTACATGGAAAACAACAATCCTCAATTTGATGATGCTCAGTATGAAGATGTCAACAACTGGTACGAAACATTTCACTGAACACCCAATGCCAGACACAAACGAGATATATGAAGAAACCTATTTTGAAATACTCTATAAAGGTAAAAACACAGCACCAGGATACGATAATATCACGAAAAACATAATAAGAAAACTCAAGTATGTAATACACTTATACATTAAAAGAACATATAAATACTGTCTCAATCACTTATTTTCCTCCAGAATGGAAATATGGAATTTTAATCACTATTCCCAAGCCTAACACCGACCACACAAATGTTATCAACTATCGTCCCATTACGTTACTTTCTGTTATGGGAAAAAAATTATCAAAGCGATATTACAGAACAAAGTAGGACATGTTATCCCAAGGTATTAGTTCGGCTTCCGAGAAAAGTGCTCCACTGTACACCCCTTAACAATCATCGCATCTAACATACAGACAGCAAAACTTAGTGGTCAATGTAGTGCTGCCATCTTTCTTGACATGCATAAAGCTTTTCACAGTGTCTGGCATCGTGGCATATTATACAAACTTATGATAACCAACTGCCCCAGATATCTGCTTTTTCTCCTCAAAGACTATTTATGTGGAAGAACTGTTCAAGTTAAAATTAATGACCATTTATCACAAAACATTACAATCCATCAAGGTGTTCCACAGGGCTCCCCACTCTCGCCCTTGCTCTACAATATATATTGTTATGATATATACAGGGTGTTCCTAAATATCATGTACATACGTAAGGGGGTAATTCTTTGGCTTATTTCATGACTGAAAGTTTATATAAACATAGTTCCGCAAACGCTTCTTTATTGATCTATTGATCTGGGTGTTAAAATTTGAAGATTTTTATTATTTTTTTCTTTATAGCTCCTGCAGTTTTTGAGATATTTAGCTCAAATTTGAAATATAGGTTACGCTGTATGGCTTACATCATTGGGCATGCCAAATGGTTGTGAGAATCTACAGAGAGATTTTTTTTTCAGGGGTCAAGCCCCTTTTTCTCCCCCTGAACTTTTTTCGATGCGCCGCTGGTAGATTCTAAAATTCAATATGAATTTTTTGTTTTATTTGGAAACTTTTTGGTCTCTTGTAGTTTTTCCATATATGCGATCGTTACCGAGAAAAAAAATAAAAAACTGTTTTCTGTAATTCGCTAGATAAAATTGAAAATTTTTAAAATGGTCTAGTAGGCTGCAGTTTTATTTGAATAATCTGTTGTTGTTATTAATTTTGACAGATCGCATTTGAAATCGTAACTTGTGTCTGCATATGTGTTTTAGTTTGGCAAAAATGCCAAAAAAATCTTCAACTTTCAACACCCTGTAGATCAGTAAAGAAGCGTTTGCGGACCTATGTTTATATAAACTTTCAGTCATGAAATAAGCCAAAGAATTACCCCCTTGCATATGTACATGATATTTAGGAACACCCTGTATAACTTTAATTCAGAACCAGAATATTTAAACCTGATTTGTATATTCTCCAATATGCCAATGATACCGCACTCGTAAGCCATAACAAGAACATCTACAAGACAGCAGAGGCACTTCAGCAACTGATGAACAGAACATTAACGTGGTTCAACAAATGGCGAATGCAACCAAATCCCCTAAAATCTCAATACATCGTGTTTAACCATAATATATCCCCAAACACTCCAACAATAACTGTTGACAATAGCACAATATATTGTCAACCAGCAGTAAAATATCTTGGAGTCACAATAGACAATAAGCTTAATTTTAACAAACATGTCAAACTAATTAAGAGGTGCATTGCAAGAAGCAGACACTTCCACAGCCTAACATATAAAAACCAAGGAATCGACAAAAAAACTGCTGCACATATTTATAGTAGCCTAGAAATAGCAGAAACATCAACATTGCGATCCATTACCAAAATCGGACACCCCAGAAATCCTCTCCATAACCCTCCCAACAACCTTTTATATGAGATTACGCAAATAACACCAATCAACCAAAGATTACAATCCCTAACCACAAAATTGGCTAAGGAAATAAATAACAGAAATAATACAACCCCTTTGCAAAACAAGAGAACAAGAATTACCTAGCAGAAGAAAATTTCCAGAGCTAACCCTATGGGAACACATCACCGCATTGAATAATATACAATGAAACAAATCTGTTTTTTTTTTTAATACTGTAATGAAATGAAATGGTATGTAAATTATTTTAAAGAGTTGTAACAGGCTGAGGGACCTCGGTCGATGGCCTTTTGGTGAAACCAATAAAATACTTTTATTATTATTATTATTATAATTTATTTTCATAGTGTCAAACATCCTATTGTTAGTTTTTTTTTTGTTTTTTTTTTTTCAATTCAACGAGTTATACATACAAAACAATCTTTTGGTATGAAATAACACTGATGACGCTTAAATTTATGACTGCCATTATACCCCATTTGAAGCCCTGTGTCTCAAAAAATAAAGGACAATTTTTTTTTTAATTTTTTTGCTATTCCTAATATTATAGCGTGCCTACAAGATGGCGCACAACTTTTGGGGCACCTTGCATAATAATATTGCAACTTACTGGGAACAGGTCAATTAAAACAGAAAACTGCTTTTTTTAATTTATTTATTAGCATCCTCAAAACTGGTTAAATTGAGTTTTCTTTTTGCATAATCAGTAAGAAATTACGTAACACACGAAAACTGGTGCCAGTCACAGGTAAACCTGACAACATAAAACACGCGAATGGTATTTAACTTTTAATGTGTATCAACGTCGCCCGACGCGCCCTGATGACATCGTAACAATAGTTATCTGACTCTCTTTTGCACCAGTTCGGTGAGTAACATAACAGAAATTTATGTGGTTTGTTTCAGTTCTTCCGCTTCCTCTACTCTCTTTATCATACACACCTCACACCACTATGCGTCGTCCATAAAACGTTAAAAATTAGTTTAAACTATATGTTGATAATTCAATTTTAAGACGTTTCCGCAACGTCAATAATAATACTAGTAGTAATAGTTTATTTTCATATGAGACAATACAATTGTATACACTCGTCTATACAATATCAATTAGTTGAAAATATATGTACAATACAGTTTAAATATAAAATGCAATATATATATATATATATATATATATATATATATATATATATATATATATATATATATATATATATATATATATATATATATATATATATATATATATATATATATATATATATATATATATATATATATATATATAAGTGCGTAGTTATATTTAAACCACTGATTCATGACATCTGTAGAAACCCACTGACACATTTTTTTCTCTCAATTCCCACGTAAAATTGACTTATTGACTTTCAAAAAAAATAAGATGAAATTGTTTTGGAACTGCTGATTACTGGAAACAGTTTTAATTTTATCTGAAATGGTGCAGTGGCTTGAAGCAGCGTTGCCGCATTTCTTATGCAATTTATCATCTAGCAGTAAGTTCGTTCCCGGACATAATTTTGAATGAAATAATTACCTACTTAAGCGATTAATTGTTCCATTTGAAATAATTTTTAAACATTTTAAAATACCTTTTAATGTAAGAAATGTACAATTTTGCCTTTTTTTTGCATCAATTAATATTTCTTTCAAGTGTTTCGTATGGACACAGTATAATGCATACTGTGGTATGGAATATACAACCAAAACCATATTTTTCGATGAACAGTGAACTTAGAAAATGCTACCGACAATTTTAATTTCGTTTATAAAAAGGATTATTTTTTAAATAACTACTTACCATGCGATTATAAAAATTTGAAGTAATTTATTAATAAATAAATCGTTTTGAAACAGTAATTGAACTATGTTTGGCTGGTTCATTGACCTGGCAGGTCAATGGGCGAGTTACACTAACCTATCTTTTACGTACATTACATTAGCGACTAATTCACGATTCACCACTGACTGCAGGTGATTCTTATAACATCATCAAGCTTCTTCGTAGAATTAAGGTGAAAAAACGAGTTCAAATCAGTAACACGGTTCATTCACTAAATATAAACAGTTACCCAACTTTATTTAATTATTTGTGAACAATATCCAACCGCAGATAATAATATTAGATAAATAACATCTAACTGAGCCACCGGTCAAAATGAATTCACTTTTTGAAATTAAATATTTTAGACGAAAATTGTACATCTTGTAACAGCCCGAAAAATACAACTAAGTAACACATGGATTTAATTTAATTATTTTAAAGAATCCAACTACAAATTAAAACATTTTTCTCACTATTGATTCATTAATTGATATACATTTTTTCACATCATTAAATTTGTTATTTTTCATAATAGGTGTCTATGTTTTTGTGGAAATGCTCGTACAAATACAAAATGGGAAACTCAAAATATTTTCATCTTTGTGTGCATTGTACAATTTAAAAACGGAAATATACCCAATCTATTATAAGTTACAGTGAAGAAATCCCTGATATTGAGAGTGATATAATTGAATTTATTCTTACCTTTGCAACAAGCTTCTTTTGCGGTAAATTCCTTAAAGGGATTTCTTTCACTCAACCATAAACACAATTCCTTCTTTGTGTAGGCAGTACACTCAAAAACTAAATAATTAACAATATCTCCATGTGCAATATTTGGAAATGCATCAATATTGTAGTGAAGTGTTCTCTTTCAAGGTATAAATGTATCTAAACCAATGGCGCTTCTTGTATAACGTTTTACGTTGGAACATCTCTCCACCGCACAACACATTGTTTACAAATGTTTTTTACGAAAATACCAAATGCATTTGCACTTAATATAAACATATATTAATTTCACTACACAAACGTATTAAAATATCCTATCGTAGTAATAGCAAGTCGCAAAAAATTCATATAATGAGAGAAATCGCACTAACCACAGAAAATTAAACAATAACCATTAAATGAATGACATTTCGAGTTCAAGTACAAAATGACTGCACCCACGGTATCATCAGATTTTTTCATGCGCAAACGTACAAGAGCATTCTATACGGTAGAACTGAACAGGGCCGGATTTAGAATTACAATAACATTTAACCATTTTCTAGGTGGACTTAAGTCAACATTATTTCCCATTTCATCTGCAGTGTCGGTACTAGATATTTTGTATCGTATTTGAAACAACCCGGACACAAAACAGTAGAAATAACGATGGACAAATAAAAATTATATAAACCAAATAACTGCTCGCTCTTATAAACGGCGTGCCTGATTACAATTCTGTAAAATATGTGGGGTTCGCCTTCCTCGATTTTATTGCCGGTAGACCAATAGGAAAACGAAGCGTTCCGCAGTCCGATCTGATCACGTTTACATCACACTCAGTTTTATGTTTTCGGCCAGTCTATTAGTGCTGTCAGTGATTTCTAGTACAATTGTACTAGATTCAGTACAGTTTAATAATTTTTAGTACATCGGCACCTCTTTCAAAAATCTAGTACATTATCATAATTTGTTCCTCTATGCGGTATTTCAATAAATAAATGAACTAATGCTCGTCTTAAAAGTAACATGATTCACTTGTCATTACCTTGTCACTTTTTCGTGCTCTAAATGTAAGCAAACAATTTAACTTAACCAATCACAGAAGAACAGGAAATTTGTATTCAACCAATCAGCATCAATTTTTAGTAAACATGTTTCAAGGCGTTTATAGCGTAGAAATATTCGTTTTGATTACGAAATTATTTAAAAAAAAGATAGATTACTCTTAAAACATTTATTTCTGCTGTCTTTTTTTATCCGTGGGCCTTTGTCCCTTCTGTAACATAATTGTATTCTGCTTGTCACCAGAATAATTAAGTTCAACTGTTAAAAATATTTTACAGAAAAAACAATACGTTTTCTTCCAAGTTGGTCTCGCAAGAGTGGGTCTCGGTTCATACTGGTTTTTTTTATTATTTCATAAAAGAACGCTTCCAAAAGAAGCATTCTAGTACAATTTTCTGATTTCTAGTAGAATTTTGTATCAAAAGTTGGTACGACTTACTCAATCCGGTTCTGCACTCAAGATATTACAACTCAGAATGACATACCTACATTCCTCAGTTCAGCACTACCAAAATGCCGCCGACGGCAAACAACTAAACTTAACAATCTTAACATGTGTTCAAATGCTTTATACGCGCATCATATGTCATCACTCGAAATCACATGTTTGAAATTTGATAAATCAAAGTTTTTCAAAGTTATTGTGTTACCGTTATTTATTATTTATAATTTGTTCGTTTGATGAAAAGTAGTCCTGGAGTGGGCTGGAACCTTTGATGTGAAGATAACACTAACGTAGTTTTCCACGAAACACCATAACACTATATACTGCACACGACGCGCGTTTCGCCGAACAAGTTGGCATCATCCGGAGACGATTAAAACTTTTTAATCATCTCAAAATCAAAATATTAGATACTGTTTATTATTTAAACTGTCATATACACTTGTACATAAAACGGCTATAGCCGTTGATGTAGATTTCTTAGACCTAAAACCATTTTGACTTAGTCCTGTATTAAAACTGATGTCAATGACTTTTGCTAGTTGACTTTGTAAACAAATATTCCGATAGTTATTTATCTCATTTCTGGATACTTTTATTTTTAAATACTGGGATTGACTTGGATATTTAGTGTTATGATTTATAGTTTCTGATTTTATTGCTGATTTTGTACTCTTTTTTAAGTTTATTATAGTTTTTTTTGAAGTCAGTATTAAATTTACTGAAATCATGCAACATCATAAGGTTATTTTTAATTAGCCTAATTTTTTCAGTGTATGAATTTTATCATGTCTTTTTTTGCTTTGTTTGAGAGGAAAAGAAGTTTAAAAAGATTCTGTAATGTTAAGTATTAATATTTCAGACGTTAGATTAGCATCACAAGTGTTAAAAAAATATGACCTGTCTAAGTTGGCAATTGACAGTTTATAATTTTCTTTAGTTATATTTATTAATTACTCTGTAAGTTTGATAATCTTCAATTCAAGTAAATTTTATTAGAAGATTCGAAATAGGAAAAACTAAAACATTCATGATCAGACAAGCCAGGATTATGTACATTCTTCTCACAGTCAAAACCAAAAACTACACCAATGGTTCAGTCATACATTGAAATCGGCCAGACGTTGTTAAAACGTGTCCATTTTTAGTTACAAACAACGAATAAGCGACGTCGTCTAGTCAGCCAGAAGTCATGGATGATATGATGACGATTTTCTACGCCTAGGAACAACGTCAATTTTTGTACAGATGTGATCGCAAGTCGCAAAATTGTAGTAGTTTTTCTATTTTAATTGACTTATATTCTAACAAGTTGTTATATTAATAGATTTTAATCCTATAAACAATACTACTATATGGTTGCCATACTGCTTTTAACATCTTCACTACGATTTGCTGTTCTTTTTAGGTTATGAACGAAAAAATCAATCACTGTGTAGCTCTAATCGAACTACTATCAACACATCTGAGTGACAAACACCACATAAGATTAGAATGGATGATCATAGTTCTTATTATGGTGGAAGTGGCATTTGAAACTATTCACTACATCGACAGATATATGCATTAAGATAAACTTTAATTACCTAGGATATGTTTAAATATACAATTTGAAATTTTTCTATTGTTGATCATTTTGTTATTTTTTGAGGAAATATTTTATAAATATATTTAAGTAACTATTTTGTTTGTTTTATTCTTTGACGAAGGTGTATAACGCAGGCTTTTTCTGTCCTGTTATTTTAAATAAATAATGCATAAAGGGTTCGCTAAAATAAAACCAATCTAAAAACAAACACATATATTCACAATTAGCATGAATGAGACTCTCTTTCAGGGCGGAGAAGCAAGTAATTTCCTTGACAATAATCAAATAGCTTAACACTGAACAAAGTCATAAAACAATAAAGCGATCACAACTTAACATTAAAATAATTTATAACCCAATCAGTTTCGTTAGGCGCCACCTTTTTTTTTTTTTTTTTTTTTGTTTAACAAAGTCCGGCTAATCTACACATATTTGTTACCGAAAAAGAAGAAAACAGGTAACTATGTCCATCAGTCTCTCAATACACGAAAAGTCTAATATTACGGGAAAGAAGCTTAACTATTCTTTATGTGCTTAAAATTTATACACATGGGACGATTTGCGAATCAATATCGTTAAATTAATTTCTCACTCTGGCTGGCATTCCCAACGGCAAACGGCAGAATTGACTAGGTTCTAATATATAATTTAGTTTAAAGTGGCCTTACCAAAGATCAGCACATCTTCAACATAGTTTTCTGTACTCACAAACTTAACTTTACTGGAGCGACCCTTCAGTCTGGGCGCAAAAAATTATATTTCTCTTCAGCTTGGGCCAACACAACGAGAACTTAGCACGCAAGGTAACTTACATAAACATACGGTACACCGTCTCAGGTCCACACTTCTCCGTGGCCCAGCAGGATCTGTTCGACGCGCACCAAAAAGCCATGTCCCCCCGCACTCCGCGAAAAACATCCGATCGGCGCTACAGTTTAAATTGTTCTCCGCACCGTGCCATCAGCCCAGTGGCGTCACTACATAGGGTTAATACAGTAATTCTTAATTGTAAATTCTTAAGAGTAAACGTATATTAGTAATATTTGTTGTAAATGTTTCGGAGTTAATCTCCGGTTTCTTCATTAAAAATCCATTTGTATTTGAGAAGGACTGTTCAATGTCGACAGATGTAATTGGCGCATACTTAAAATATATGAACTTTTTCAGAGACGATTTATATATATATATATATATATATATATATATATATATATATATATATATATATATATATATATATATATATATATATATATATATATATATATATATATATATATATATATATATATATATATATATATATATATATATATATATATATATATATATATATATATATATATATATATATATATATATATTATATTATTTGTTTCAAATATTTTGTAACCTGTAAATTTTTTGTAATTTTGACCTGCCACAAATGTATCCCTATTATGTAAAGTGGTTAAATAAATCTATCTATCTTAATTGTTGTTTGAGTCGAGCTACTTCTCTTCTGACTTCGGTTATTTCCCCTTTAACTTGGCTGACTTTTCCCATAACTTCAATAACCTCTCCATTAACTTCATTAACTTGTCCTTTGACTTCACAGACTTTCCCTGCGACTTCAGCAACTTTTTCGAAACATCTTTGAATTTTTCAGTGAGGGAGAAAATGGCTGTCTGCTGTTTATCTAGGCCTCTTTTGAAGTCTTCTCTTGCCTCGAGTCGTCACTTTTCTTGATTCTCAAACATTTTTCATAATTCTTCCTGCCGTTTTCTTTCTTGTTCAGCGTTTTCGGCTTGTCTTATTTCTTGTTCTTCCTTTTCTTTTTGTCGCTTCCTTTCTTGCTCTTCCATAATTTGTCTTTGTTCGTCTTTCTCTTCCTGTCGTCTTCTTTCTTGTTCTTCATTTTCTTCCGTTCGTCTTCCCTCTTCTTCGTCCACCTGTTGTAATAATGCCGCAAGCATGTCCTGTATTTGCTTCTCCGCCATACTTCTTGTTGTTGGCATTAACTCACGGCACGTAAATCAATTTCAGAATAAAGTTTATTACACTAAAGTCTGTAAAATGTTGATATCACGTCTATTTTAATAGTGGAATGTTCCAGAAAAATCTCGAAATAGCACTAGAAAGTCTTACTTAGAGTCTATACTTCTTTTGTGTTAACAAAATTCATTTATCTCCACTAATTGTGCAATGGAATGTTCGAGAATTTTCACGAAATATCACTAATAAGTTTTGTTTTGAGTCTAGAACACAATGTTCTAGAATTGTCACTAAAAGTCATTTACAGTCTTGTTTTTAAGTCTACAACACGTTCCCGTCGACACAATTCACGTATCTCCTGTAGTTTCAAAATAGAATGTTCTAGAATTTTCCCGAATTTGCACTAGTAGCCCTTTTTCTCAGTCTATAACACGTTATTACTAGCGGCACTAGCGTATTTGCAGCTATTTCTAAATCGAATGTTCTAGAAACCTCGAAAATTCACTTTAAAGTCACTATTCAGTCCAGAAATAGTCCTCCAAACACTGTCCAGTACTTAATTCTCCGTGTTACCACTAATTTCTGAGAAGAACACTGTGGAACCTTTTCGAATATTCCAGAAATTTCTCTTCCAATCCACTTCCGACACCAAATTGTTACGTGTTTGCTATCCACACAAACACCTATACTCGTAGATTGGTTGATTGAAAGTCCAGGTAACACTTACTCACTAATTTATTTACTAATTAACAATTAACAACAAAGATTAATTACTGACTTAACTATAATCACACTTGAACACTTATAAGTCTCTTTCTTATTTCTCGTTCATATTCAACTCAAGACTGTGGCTCGGCCCACCGTGTGTCTTATTTATGCATCCATTCACACGGTGGGCATTCATTCACACGGAGGGCATTCCAGAATATTCCCGGTCGTTCGCATACAATTCCAGTCTCATCTAACCAGTCTACACAGTCCAGTGGCGTAACAATATGTAGTTCCTTATTTACGGCGCAGACATTGGTTAGACTGGAGTCAAACATGTCATAATTCCCTAATAATATATATTAGCCTGTATAACAGGATGTTTTATTGAGGACGGACCAACCAGCGTAGGGTGTAAAAGACCTCAATACGCATCGATTTGACCGCCATTTGTGTTATACGAAATTTGACAGTTATTTAGGTTTTCGTGTATTTTTAACTAAACTCCGGTTTTGTTCACAAATTTCGTCATTCTGGCTTCACTATTTAGTACTAACATTATGATTTTTTTTTTATGAACCAGTCCAATAGTGGGCCTACATCTTGAGAAATATTTTTTTTATTGGAACCAACACTATTTGAACTAAAAAAATAATCTTAAAATTTTATTAAAAAAAATTAAGTATTCCTCAACTTTACAAGACTAGCAAAAAAATAAAAAATTTTAGTAACCATCTTAAAAACCTCTACTTTACTGACAATCAGCCCGACAAATTTCATTCAGCTAGCCCCATGACTTCACATAGAAAATTTTAAGTTTTGCGCACAAAGAATGCAAACTGTGGACACGTGTTTCGAACTAATGGTCTCACCGGCACGGTGAAAGGATGGGTACAACTAGGACGACACAAAGGAAACCACTAATAGGCAGTCAGTCGCTTATTTGTGACTGCAACTGAACGACCCCATGTTTACAGGGCGACAGGCGATTGCCACGGAGGCAACTATGGCCACCTGAGGAAATTCCACGTAGGGAGTTGTATTGTATTCAGTGGCAGCTGGTGGATTTAGGTTGTACCATAGAATCCGAGCAGTATTTGAAGGCACGACTATCAGTACTGAATGAAGAAGTTTTTGCAGAAAAAAATTGAGAAAAAAAGTTACAAAAAATGCGCTGCCAGATTACTTCTAGACTATTAGTAAAATATTTGCAAACAATTTTTTTTCCGTTATCAGAAGGAAAATGTATCATCCCGTTTTTTTTGGTTTTCGAAATTTTTTTGTAAAGTTATGACATTTTGAAATTTAAGTTTTTCATTGTGTAAATTGCAAGTATCATAACTTTTTGGAAAAAATCAAAATTTTCGAGAACCAAAAAAAAACGGGGTGATAAATTTTCCTTGATTACGAAAAAAAAAATAGTTAGCAAATATTTTACTAATGGTCTAGAAGTAATCTGGGGGTGGGAGCGCATTTTTGTACATTTATTTCCAATTTTTTTTTCTGCAAAACTTCCTCAATCAGTACTGAAGTCATGCCTTAAAAATATTGTTCGAATCCCATGCTCCAATATTGAGATATTTATTTTATAACCTAAATTCACCAGCCGCCACTGATTGTATTACGAATTGGTGACTCAAAAATTCGTGACTGAGCATCACACGAAAGAATCATTAAACAATTTCTGAGTCGGAAGAGAAGTGGCAAACGATAAAGAAATAAATCGGGAGGTGAAAATAAAAACATAGATTCAATTCATTATTAAAAAGTGTATCTGAATCCATAATTTTATCATGTTATTTAAAAAATAAAACAAGGTTATGAGAAAAACTATTTAGGTGTTGCCTCATTTTAACTATAACTTGAATGTCTGTGCAAACCATGTTACTATTTAAATATAATTTAGCTCTATGAAGCGACAGTACAAACTAAGACTGGGAATCGAATACGAATAATTCGAGTATTCGAATACGAATTATTCTAATGGGTAATTATTCGAATACTCGAATATATTCGAGTATTCGAATATTCGATTATATCTGAGTAAATTTGAATATTAAAATATATTATTAAATTATGTACGAATAGGTATGCAGTATGCATCCAACCAAAGTAGGTAGATAGTAGGTATAGGTAGGTACCTATTCTAAAATCCAAATATATAAATAGACCACATTAATGGCACGTCTTAGGGTACATTTACAACCAATTCGGTACAGGCACAATCTGCTGGTGGATTGTAAATTGGGTTTTAAGCATATCTGGTTGAATGTATTTATTTACAATAAAATTTTAAGTCGGCACGACCTTGAACTGCACTTCAGGTTTGAATTGGATGCTTGCAAATCGCAAATATTCAATTCAATTGCGGCACGAATTTCAAATTGCGCATGCGTACTTCGACACAAATTTATTGTTTGTATTTAAAGTCGGTTTGTGATTTAAAATTTTAAGATTAGATCTTTTACTATTAGAAAATATGATGATTTTAGAAGTTATGTTAAATAATTGTAGTTATTTAATCAAACTGAATTTGCACACACGTAATATTAAAAAATCTCAACAGATGGCAGCTTCTAACTTATTATAAATGACCTAAACTTTATCTCCGCACAATTCACAATCCGTTAGTAAATCGTGCCTGTAGCGAATTGGTTGTAAATGTACCTTTACTCCCAGTCAAACTATTCCATCTCTCTCTCGCCTCGAGCTTATTCTTACTGTACTAAGGCAGGGGTTAAAATTAAATTTTAGAAAACCTGTAAATATTTAACTATTGACTTTTCATGTATTTGTTTTACCTTCACAATCTGCGTCTTTTTTTAAAAACATTCTAATATTAGAGCACTTTTATTTTCTTCGAAAAGGAAAAATAGTTATGACACAGAAGTATAATAAAGTAGCTCTATTTTCGTTTTATTTAAGCTTCAATATTTAAATGTGAACAATAGCGCCTCAATCCTAAAATAAAATACTAACTAAATAATTCTAACCCTTAAAGCACATGTACAGGAGACATACTCTATTGTGGGTATGGAAAGCAAATCAAATTGCCTGCTTAGTGGTTTACGTCACGACTATTATTGTGGTCTATCCAACCAAATACTCAAATAGAGTATTCACTATTCACTAGTATTCAGTGCTATACCTATTAATAATGAATATTCGAGGATCCTGATTATTCAGATACCTATTCGAATAATTCGGATTATTCGAGTATTCGAATAGGTATTCGATTAATTCGAATAGTTCGAATATTCGAATATTTTTTCGAACAAATATTCGAATACTAAAATCTGGAAAGTTCCCAGCCTTGGTACAAACAGCTATAAGGCTCCTTGTCATTCGTTCAGTCCGTTCCTTTATATCAGCTGAAAGAAACATACTACTTTGGTAAAAGTTATTATGAACGTGTTTAAGCAGTTGCCTATCTAAACCCTCAAAAAAAAATATCTTAAAAGAAATAAATTTTCTGGAGTTAGATCCTGACTTTATCACTTATTATATTATCATAAATAATAATAAAAGATAAGAAACTTTATCAGGTTCATATGTACATATTTTTAGTTAGTATTTTATCATGAGAATGTCATGTTGTGATCGTAAGTAATTTAAATACTTTTATTTCTGTAAGTACCTACCCACTATATTATTTTAACTTTTAGAGGAACATGGATTGCTTAATTTTATCAGATAAAGTTCTTTATCAGCAAATTTGCACGGAATGTCATAATTATCTTTCCGTGGGGCCAGTGATGGTCTCCCACGATGGGAAAATAATATGTGGACGTTGTAATAACTCAGCTTCTGATACTAATTTAACAAAATCTTTATACAATTTGGTTGCTGAGAAATTGGTTTTTAAATGCATCAATCAATATGCAGGATGCAAAGAACTGCTTTTTTTCAACAAAGCTATAGAACATGAGAATAACTGTAAGGCAAAAATGCTTAGGTGCCCTCTTTGTATATTTGAAGGAAATGGATGCCAACTGGTTCATCACTTGGAAAAGGAACATCCAAAACATGTGGTGAAAGAAAATGATTTTAAGATAACCTTCAAAGACAAAACAATACGTCTGATCTTTATTAATAAGAATCACATTTTTTGTCTGACATTTTTCATAACAGATACTTCTATAGAAATTTTCAATTTGCTCGTAACACCAACTAATGTAGGACTTGATCATTTTAAGCTTAAATTTTTTAAAACTGACTCCAACTTAAAGCTCGTAACCCCGTCAATTGAAGTAACACACGATTTTGACGATTTTCTTTGGAGTAATTCCTCAGAGGGTTCATCGACACGTAGCAGTTGCTCAAAAAACTTTTTTTTACTAGACCGGGCTGTGATAAATAACTACTTTCCCATGGGGTGGTGCTGGTGTATAGTTAAACTAATCGACAAATCACATCGTGATTTAGAAGAAAAAGTTTAAATTATGATGACAAAATCATTAAAAAAATTGATACCGTTAAATTACCCACAAACCTTTCAAGAGTGACAGTTGATAATGAACATTTTAGTATTGATCGTATCTTAAAAATGTCATCATCGGATCGTAGGAAATATGCTGAATTATACTTACCAAAAAATTGTATTAATTGTGAAAAATGTATAACCACTTCGGCGATCACCAATCTTTATATATGTCCAAAATATCATATAGTATGTCAGGAGTGTACGCAAAAAAAATGTCCTAAGTGCAATGTATTTTGTCAATGGACTAATAAATCAAAAATTCATAAATTATCACTTGCATGTGTGGAGTGATTGCAGTAAGGACATGAATATTTTTGATTATACGATACATACACGAGATTGCAAACACAGAGAATATAAATGCCCGGATGTAAATTGTAGATTTATTGGTAAATTGCGTAGTTTAAAAAAAACATTGGCATTTGACGCCCATTGTATCAGGACATGAATTACATATCGTTCTGGAGGATCGTGCCTTTTATTGGCTAATTCCTAAATATAACGAAATATTCTATGTTGTTGTTGAATTTGACATCTTGCTTAAAGAATTATCTGTTACTGTAAATGAATTGGATGTTATTGTGCATAAGCGATATGAGATTGACTTACTTGGTGGAAGCATGAGTGAAGAACATGTAATTAAAACGCGGGAAGGATTATTTGGTAATGAGTCTATTTGTTTTGTGAAATTTGTAAATGATTTAACGTATCTTTCAAAATTGAAGTATTATATAGTGAATTAACTTACATTTAAAAAAATTAATTTTATATATTATTTATATGCTTATAAATAGAGTTGGTAAAAATGCACCGCAGGGATACGCATCATAATAAGTGTAATAAAAGAAATTAACTAGTAATAAAAGCAATAAACTGTTAACAATTTATAACAATGTATGCACAACTTACCCTTTTAACTAGCTTGGTTATCACAAACTGGAAAAGATCTATAAAAACTTTGCAGCATTATGCATGTTTCTACTTGGTGAAAAAATATGCTGATATTTTGAGAACGACCGTTCGACACTTATTGATGTAAATACAAGCATACTTAAAATAGTCTTTCAACTCATTTAACGGATCTGCAGATGCACCATCAGTACCATCACAAATTTGTCTTAATCTGGTAAAACCGGTGTCTTGCTTTAACACATGTGCGAACTTTTCTCCAACGGGCTTTTTTTTTGCGTCACCTATAAAGTGTAGCAGTCGATTTACTTCGGCCACTATTTGTAGTGACTCCGCTAACGACAACGCCTGTTTTGTAAGTTTTGTATGGTGTCGTGTAATCGTTTATAGTTCTTGTGAATACTTTTAAAATCTGTTTTAACAGAAA